>APFE031163417.1:3129-53846 GCA_000404065.3 Pinus taeda | reverse complement strand
GGAGCTTATTCAATATCCAATTGAACTTTTGGTTGAAATAATTGAATTTCTCCTTTCCCCCATCTTAATATTACCAAGCTCTTTTAGCAACATGGTAGGAGTTTTGTCATTAGCAAAATTTTCCAAAAAAAAATTCTTAAACTCCATCCAACTATGGATTGAATTGAAATGAAGTCTATGATACCATATTTCTACTCTACCTTCTAAAGTGAAAGGAAAGCGACTACAAGAAACATCATCATATTGTACCTCTAGCATGCGTAAATGCATGTAGAAATCATCAATATGCTCCTCTGCATTAGTTTTCTTATCATGATCAAACTTTGATAACAACTTCTTCGAATATATGGGCATTTTATGAAGATTATCCAGAAGAGCGAGTGACCCTTGGGTTATCCAATCGAAGTCTTGATTAGCCATGTCTTCATCTTCTTGTTCTTCCTCCCTTTCTAAATCTAATGAGCCTTCCTCCTCATCATTCAAGCCTTCGTTAAATTCAAAATCAATTGTTGGTCGTTCTTTGTTGGAAAGGACAAGATCTTCCTCGTACTCTTTGTCAATAGGTGGAAGTTTCTCTTCCTATATTCTTTCTTTTGAAGGCTCTGCTAAGTCCTCAAGAGTGGAAAAACAAAATATTTCGTTGATGTAACCAATACACCAGAACATTTGTTTCTTTCTTTTCGGGGTGATGAGGAATATGTGTGATGGGAAGTAAATCGATGGATTTTACAAATCAACAGGTAATAGGCTGAATTGCCCAGAGTCGTTCATGAGTAAATTCGTAGGATATATCTGGGTCAGGTTGAGAAGACCCTCCTACCTCTTGATTAGGATTCAGAATGGAACTCGAAATATTACTAGCTTGTCCAGAAGATGAGTGATTGGGATGTGATGAGTTATCAACCATATAAAACTAGTTTCCCTCCTTCTAGCACCAGAATGTTGATGGTGCCAGAACCCTCCAGTGTATAGGGGATCTCCCCACTATGAGGTCCCAATTAGACCTCACACTGTTTGGTGTAGGAGTCCCATCCAAAAATATGGCCTGGTTTCCATTAAATTAAATATTTTCCTTGGCTTAAGAAATTAGAATGAGATATTAGTGTGCATGTGCTTTTGAATGAGCAAGAGAGTGTGCCTCGTGGAATGTTCAATTGTCAATGTATCAAGGTTCTCTTATTGCAAGGTGGAAAAGTGGCTCTCTAAAAGAAAATTAGTAGTACCAATCTATTAAAGGCACACACACATAACAAGGAAGAATCATTAAACATCAAGCAAAGTAGTTCACATAGATCTAATGATCATTAAATCAGAACAACACATTTCCAACAAGTTAAGCACCAAAGTCATCGAAATAGTTCAATTCCTTTAGTACATGTGTAAGCCAACATAAAGCACAAAACATTAGAATAATAGTCTCAAAACATCCATGATATATGCATGAAAAAATGTGTTGATCGAAAGGCTTCAATATTAAGAAAAAATTCCAAGATACATGAGTACAATGACCACCACTAGCTCCAATAGTGGAGCGTTATGGCCACTACTTGCTCCGCAAAAATACTCTCTATCTCTCTAATGCCTTTTGGGAGAATACAACGTGAAAATTCATTTTCTTGAGTAATGAGGATTCTTTTATAATCAAAGGCATGACCTTTCATATCCCCATGACCCTTGAGTTCCTCGTATGACTTTTCAACTTCTAATGACCTTTGGAATCCTATACAACTCTTCAGCTTCTGAATGAATTTTGGAATTTTGCATCACTTTTGAAATTACATTTGTCTTTTGAACTTCCTCATATGGATCTTTTGTCTATACATGACTCTTGGACTTCTAATTCTTTGTATTTATAATAATTACATAATTACTTCATGATTTCCACATCATCATGTGGTGAGAACATGAGAAGTCACCAATATGAATGACGTGGTCTCATAGTGACTGATGACATGGACTTTGTCGAGAGATGGAAATGCTACCACTTGTATCTTTGATGTTGCATACAACTTCCATGTTGTTGATGCCTTTACCCCTTGAGAGGTCTTTGATCATATGGAGTCTTTTGGATCGCTTTGATCATCAAGATTTCAATGCTCTTCATTTTGTCACTTCATGTGTTCTTTGGTATTGAATGTTTTGTTTGATTTCATTATTTGAAAAATCTCCTCATGCATCTTTTCCATGCTGCTCCTAAAACTTGTAACTAAGATAATTCATGGAAAGCAAACATCAATATGAAAAATCTCCTATTCTAACATGTTTCATGTAAATTTTATGGTCACGGTTCATTAGTGCGCTCGGGAAGAACAAGGGAAGATTCTAGGCATAGGGCGCATTGGTAAGGAGGAAAGGTTCAATGATTGAGGCTTGAGGATGTGTTGTGTGTTAAAAAAGGAAGGGTAGGCTTGATGGAGGGTGCAGGGCACAAGTCTGAAATATGAAGGAGGGCATTGAGGCTTGTTTGTGGGCCATGTGCTCAAGTGAGTGTGAAGGATTTGTCGAGGGTACAGGGCACATCCTAAAGAGGGGAGGAGTGCTCGAATGATTTTTGAAGATGTGTTGTGTGCTTGGATGGGCACAGGGTGCACTGCTGAAGGCTGAAGGGGGATCCATGTTCATTGTTGGTGCACCATGCACCCCACTGGGAGGAAGGCTTCTAGAAGCAACGTAGTTCGGAAAAGGAAGGAGGGGAAGTTGCTTGGGATTGCGCTATGTGCTCTTGGAGGGTGCAGGGTGCACTAATGAAGGCTGAAGGGGTCCCGCATAAGGTTTAAGAGTGCACCATGTGCTCACTTGGTCTTAGTAGGCTAGCTTTGCAAACCAAATTTTTTCTAAGTCCATAATTTTAGAACAAAGGTAACATCATGGGTTGAGAGTAAAATCAAGTGTCACACATAGTAATTCATTAGGAAAACTTAGACATAATCAAGAACTGAGAAGTACACATGAAAACGCTAGTTTACAAGCACTCTCAAGGTATAACAGACTAAGTGTGTGTGCCACTGTGACCAAAAGTGTCATTTTACAATAAACAGATGTATTATGACCATGAAGTACACTATGGATGTTCTAAACAATGTGAGAACACTTATGAACGAACCAAAACACATTGAACATGTGAAATGAAATGAAATGACTATTGACAACCAAAGCGATAGTTGAGTAGGCTCCAAAATTTGAATGTGGGAAAATTTTGGAGAGTTTTGTATCGACAACAACAAGATGGTATAGATAGAATTTCTTGTTGTCTTCCATCCTTTTACCCTTGGTCTAGCATTTTCTTCAAAGAAACTTGGAGTTGTTTGTTTTGTTGTTGTTTTGGAATACCTCTTAAGGTAGTGTCTTTCTATCTAAATGATTTCCTATAAACAACACAATTTTAAAGTCATTATTGTCTAAAATAAAATTAGTATTATGATATTTTATATATTTCAGGGTTAAAACACAAATTCAACTAAGCCTAGAACCTCTCTTAAATCAAGAAGACAAAGAAGTCATTATCAACTTAAATTAGAAGGAAATGGTAAAAACCCTAAAGAGAATGAAATGAAGAATAATAATGTTGTTCCTAGTAATTTTAGTAATTGATTATTAATGGTCATTTAATTATAATATATTAAAATAAAAAGTAGTTTTGAGAAGGAGAAGACAAAAAAAAGTCATTATCAATTTAAATAGGAAAGAAATGATAAGAACCTAGATAGGATGGAATGAAGAATAATAATAATACTAGTTTAAATTTGAGAGCATATTGATAATCTCTCATTTTATTTGATAAAATGTTATATAAATATTTATTTTATTTATTATATATTATTTTATTTTAAATTATTCAAAATATGTATTTATTATTATAATTTTTTAAATAAAACTTAATAAATAAACAATAGAGTAATATAAAAATTCTCAATTAAATTTATATATGATAGACTAATTTTAAAAATTATCAACTAGATTTATGTACGATAGTTTGGGAGAAAGATTTTTTTTTAATAGAACAACTATTTTATATTAAAAAGACTAAATTGCAGGGCCAAAACAATTTTCATCATGAAAGATGAAACTTGCTTCAGTGTTATCAATTGCTTGTATTCCAATATAACCAAAATGAAACTTTCTTGCCCCTAGCTAAGATTTTACACCGGAATTTCTCATAAACCTGCCAAAATTGACCTGAAATCGAAACATATTTGCAGTACATAATAAAACATCTTCGCTGGTTTGGATTCTTCGCTGGAGCGATTTTTTCCCTGTGCATTCCTGCTACATCATCTTTGACTCTAAGGTTCGACTGCTACTGGTTGAGAGCGGGGTCAGAAAACCTTTCAATTATCTCATATGCCTCTATAAACAAATCATTGTTGATCAATTCGCAGTTGCTTGACAGGAGATCAGATTCCAGCTTAATAATCTTTCGGTCCATGTTTGCCTCAACCCTTTCAAATTTCGCATCTATCCGGTCCGCATAAACAGAGAATCCCCCTCAATGACAATTAATTATTTGATTTCTTGATTTTGAGCAATGTCCAGGCATTTCCATAGCCTTAAAAGTTTTGCCATATTATTGGTGGTGGTGTCTGAACCTTAGTCGAGACAAAATATGACTAAAATATTATCTGTTTATTTGTCAATGATGTATAGTTTGATAGCCTGGTGGTTGGGAGGGTTTAATGGTAACTTCCTCTCAAGTTCCAGTGACAAGTGTTTGATAGCTTGGTAGTTGGGAGGGTTTAATGATAACTTCCTCTCAAGTTCCAGTGACAAGTTATTACTATTTTGAATAATCTTAAAAAAAATCTATATACAACTAAAAAAATATTCCCTGTTTTTTTGGGAGAAAAAATATACACGGACAAACCCATGGCATACTAGCAATGATCAAATTGTTAAGAGTACTGTTGGTGTACATGCACTTAGACTAGTTGTGTTGGGGTACATGCACTTAGACTAGCTGTGTTGGTGTACATGCACCTAGATTAGCTCAAGTTAACTTATTGCTTGCATGTGGCACATGTACACATTAACATAAGATAAAGCACACTTAGCTTTAGTTATTACATGTACAACTAAACTTAACTTAGTTGATTTTATGTGTTTATTCTAAAACTAATATTGGTAGAATCAATTTTTCATTCTTTTCTCAATTCTTGTTCTCTTGCAAACTTCTTATTTATTGTTTTGCAAATCTAAATCAGTATATCTCAAAAATCTTACCAGTACTAAAAAAAACATATAAATGAAAAATACAAAGCAATCGCATACCAACAATGATCAAATTATTAAGGCTACAAAAAAAATATAAATGAGAAATACATACCGCAATCAAAAACCCTCTGCAACAGGGGTGATATCACGAGAATATCTGCCATTCAATTTAATTTCCATATATTGACGTGAATTTCCGAAGCAGTGTTTACTAATGAATTTAGATTTTTGCGGAAGAAAAATATTAAAAATATAATTTAAGTCAACAAATAAATTTAAATTTGCATTCCATTCCCATAGATATAATAAAATTAACTGGATCTTCCTAACCAGAAATCTTTCCATCATTCTGTTCTGATTGTACACCGTTCAAAAGAGAGAGTATTCGTTCAGCCACCTCTCAAGTTTTTGTAAGATTTGCAGCCATTCCGAAGAAAACTCTCGGCACTCCCGTTTCTTCAATTCAACTCAAGTTTGTGTAAGCTTTGCAGCTGTGCATGAAGATGAAGAGATCGATGGTTGTTTCTAAAATTTATACTAGGTCTTTATAACACCAAGAGTATATCCAACCATCTGTAAGTCGGGTATACTAATATCCTATAATTTTAGCAAGAGCAGGCCATCATAATAGGTCACTATACTCCATGAGATTTGAACCTAGGTCTCCTGGACTTCGCCCAAGAGGACCTACCATCAAACCGCACATCACTGTACTTATACTAGGTCTCACAAAGGTTAGTCGGTTATTAGACTAGTATAAATATATTTTAAGTATAGATTTAACATGAGTAGAGTGATTAATTTTTCAGTTACAAACTTATTTTAGAGTACAATAAATTAATTAAACATAATATCTATATATATATAATAGCCTATATTTCTTTTCTATTTAGAAAATATTTTGTTTGGAGTTTTTAAGAGAAACAAATGTTAACTCCAAATTAAATTTAGACATACTCACACATCCCCTTCACACTATATAAAATAAAGTTTTAAAGTCAATAATATAATATTTATATTCATTTATATAAATTATTTATTCATTTTAAATCATTTATATGAATAAAACTGAGAATTACATTATTTTTACCCTGAATTGAGAAAATTAATGAGATAATTATACTAGAAATAAAATAGGCATTGGCATTAAACAAAGAGATAACCGTAGAAACGAGATCACGATAATGGAAAAGAAAGAACTAGTCAAACTTAACGATCACCTATCGTTATTAGAATGGCCTATAAATATAAGAAGTTTATACGTAAGAGACGGCTTTTCATGTCACAAAGATAATCTGTTTTCAGTATGCTTCTTTCTTACTCTATGTGAATCCCCACAGCAACAGCGGCCGCTATATAGGTTTTTGTCCAACATGGCCTCTTCTGGTTCATGGCAGCACCCCACCATGGGATCTCCGGCGGTTCCGCAGCAGAAGAGACCGAGAGGAAGACCTAGGAAGGTGGTGGATCCCACCACGACATCTCCCGCGGATCGGCCGCAGAAGAGACGGAGGGGCAGACGTAGGAAAGTGCTGGTTCCCAGCACCGGGGCCGGCTGTCGTGCCGTGCAGGGAAACACACACAAAGAGGTGGCGTTCGGCTTTGGCAGCGGTATTGGGGTGACGCAGGGAAGAGTTCTCTCTGAGTCTGGCATGCCCACATACAGAAGCCAACATGTTCCTGCTTCAGTGCGAGGTGATTGCTTTTAACGTTCTGTACCAGTGGTGGCCATTAAAAATAGTATTTCCATTCATATCTTGTTTTATTCCTATTATAAATATTCAGTGCAAAATTTAGATTAATATATCAAATAGTCCGGATTTTTGTAAATGAAGGTTTCAATTGTTTACTTTCACTGGAACCTAGATTATTATGATCAATCACTGTGATTCCGCACATAAAAGTTTTATTCACCAATTTGATATTCCATTAATTGATGCTTGAATTTACTTAGATTTTTATTATTAGGTAGTAACAGTAAGTTGGATGGGATCCAAACCTTGGTGATGAAATGTTTTTTGTAACTGCAGAAACCAGGGTAAGCCATGGAGATCAGCAATCCCAAAAACGTTATAAGCAAACGATAAGGCCTTTTGGTGCAGTCGGGCCTTCGAATCCAATCACAGACTCTCCATATAGTATCGACTTAATCTCCAGGTTTCCAGGCTTTCAGCTCTATATTCTGCTTTTGGAAATTGCACGTCTCAATTTGCTGCCTACTCTAGCAATGTTGCTCGGTCACGCTCCATTGCAACAACCTGCTTCCAATACTGCTCTTTCTTGGCCCATAGAAAGAATTCCTGTGGTTTCTGCACCGGCCTTGCACCATCCTAATCCCACCGAGCCCCCCTCCCAAGTTAGAGAAATAACTGGAGGCATGGAGCATAATCGAGGTATCCCTCCGCTCCCTGTTGTCCAGCAACATCTACCAATGTGGCACCCTAACCCCTCACTGCAACAACCCACATCTACTATTCTTTCTTGGCTGCCAGAACGCTTTCCGCCAACGGTTTCTTCATCCGCCTTGCGGCACCCTATGCCCACCGAGCCTTCCAACCAATCATACAGAAATACTTCCAGCGTTCCAACGGTTTCTGCATCAGCCTTTCAGCATCATATTCTCATGGAGTCCTCTAACCAATCATACAGGAATACATCTTCTACCGTTCCAACGGTTTCTGCATCGGCCTTGTATCGTCCTATTCCCACCGAACCCTCCAATGAATCTTACAGAAATACTTCCAGCGTTCCAACGGTTTCTGCATCGGCCACCTTGCAGCATCCTATTCTCACCAACCCTTCCAACCAATCTTACAGAAATCCTTGGAGCCATCAGGAGTGGTTTTGAATCATTGTTGCTCTGCTCTAACCTTCTGGGATCTGCAGCCCTGAACGAATACTTGAACTGTCCTAACCTGCTAAAGTCTTTAACTGGATGTGGATGTGAACATTTTGAACCAGTTCACTTTAACTTACAGGTGCTTGAATCAGAATTTTTCTATTTATGTAGTCGCGGGAGACAATTTTGTTAAGCAATTAAATATAATTTTTCTGAGCAGAAGCAGCTGTGAACTGTGAATTAAATTGGATTCATAACATTGTCCTTTTACTTTTACAGACACGATCCATCACATTGTCCTTTTACTTTTACAGACATGATATATGACATTATTTTACAGGAATTGGAGTTTCTCCCTTGCTGAGTGGTGCAACAGCTTTTTTAAATTAGCTCAATACCAATGCGATCATTTTGTTAATCTTGACGCATATTGATTTCTGTAATTTGGAAAAATGGTATAACTAAGTAACTTGTAATTATTGGGAATTTGTAAAGTTTTGGTAAATGTATTAGCATTTGTACCAGATATGGTAAAGCAAACCTCGTAAGTATAAGGAAACGCAGGGGATTTTTTTTAGTTTATTGCTCCAAAAATCCTCTTACTTTATATACTACAACATAGCTAAATTATGCATTATTCATGGCTATGACCTATTATCTTGGATCCATGCCGTAATCTCTTATGGCCATGGTTATCACTTTTCATATATATATATATATATATATCAACAATATTTGATGGGTGAAAGAGTAGCTTGCAGAAATAATAGAAGGAAGAAAGGAGATCTCATTAATTATGCAAAGTAATGGTGGAGGTTGGTATGGCCTCCTACCTAGTCAAACCAACAATCTTATAAGTTGATATGAAGTCTTTGAGCTATTGAATTTATATTCTACAGAAAATGATAGAAATAAATTAGGTTTCAAAATTATATCCCTATACATATTTGTGGATTATTTGTGTGATTATATTATTGTGTTGATTTTGCATTAATGGTGGTAGATTACATTTTATTGTATGGATGATTGATATTTTTAGAATGTCAAGGATGAACAATATATGCTCTTATGGATAACAATATCTTCATGAATCGCTAACATTATGTGTATTCGTATGTGTGCATGCATGTGTGTGGAAATACTTGAGTTTCATAATTATGCATTGAAGTGTTTTAGTGTGTTGAAGCATGAGTCAATTCTATTGTGTATGATGCTCATGAGGATGAGAGTTCCTATTGAATATAAGTAAGAACATATATATTGTGTGTTGAAGCATGAGTCAATTCTATTGCGTATGATGCTCATGAGGATGAGAGTTCCTATTGAATATAAGTAAGAATATAACTAATGAGTGTCTTCATAAGCAAGATATGATAAGTTTCCATATGAGAGAGGATAATTTCTTTGGTTTATGAACTAACCATGCATAACATGAAGTAGCATAACTTGTAGGCGATGCTACTATGAAGAGAACATATAAATGTTGTCGAATATATAATTGTTTTCGAAGACACTATGTAGATCGCCACCCTTGTTCACCCATATGCTACAAATTGAGAAATATGGAGTAGATGTGATCATGCATACTTGTGTAATGTGGTGTCCATTTAAAAATGCTATAAAAGAGTAGATACTAAGGATGGGTAATTCCAATGGTTATAGCATTCTTTGTTTGAGAATATTATGTGGTTTTATTTTGTCGTAGAAGATTTAGAACTCCTACATTCCCAAATTAATGTTCTATGAAGGTGAGATAAACTTAAACATTACTTACATAAAGTTAATATACAATAAAAGAGAAAATATATATCAGTTACTAACCAAAACAAGAAAATGAAAATATATCAATAGAGAATTTTATACTTTACAAATTTGGAAAAATTATTAATGAAAAACATAATTTTTTTTTCATAAAAATATGTAAACATAATCTAATATGAAAATTTAAATCACATACCTCATTTCTTATCTTTACTTTGAAAAAACCATTTATATTGAAAATGTTTTAAAAAACCATTAACTTAAATTTGTACTCAATCTTACAGATCTTTTATGATCAAATTCTTTCTTCTAAATTGTTTATAATAAAAAGATATTAATTATCAGAATCACACTTAATAATTCCGATGTTCTATAATCTTCCACAATATAAATGAAAATTCACTCTCCTAATTTATTTATAATAAAGAAATATCGATCACCCTAGTCACTTAATTATTCACAAAGTGAAACCATTTTAGACATATTTATTGACCAAAAGGAACACCAAACTTTTCCCGCACTCACGCCATTGAAAAATAACTTATTAAAAAAACATGGCAAAGATATCCTTCACAGGGAGTAGGACGTTGAAGGTTGGACATACTGCAGAATGCCTTTGAGATAAAACTATCCACCTACAACTTTCTGCAATACTTGCAACTATACATTGGTATGATGAATTGAGGACAAAGGACAACGACCACAAGAACCATGTGCAACAATTTATTATTAGTGGTCTGATTCACAACCATAATGAACACAGTAATTTTGATTCACATAAATTTATGTTACGCCCATTTCTTGATTAATCATGAACCCACTAATTGGGACACTGCACTTCCGGGAGCCCACATGGGCGACCGCGGGCTGAAGTAGGAATGGGTGACTCTGGAATTTAGTAGCTCCACCATACAACTGCTTTTCATGCATTGGGGTGCTTTGTATTGATTGATTGATGCCTTTTCGCAGGCAACATGATCCATCAATTCTTCAAATGTTCCCTCTTCAACTATTCTAATTTCTAAGGAGTCGATGGACTTATCAACCCCTCTTCCTTGCTGATAGACATAATTCAGTGATTCTTCTATGGTGAGACAACAATCTTCAAAAATAGTGGAAGGAACTACACCTGCAACTTCTTTGGTGTTGTAGCAAAGTTCCCAATGTAACACGTAGTGACCAAGTGATGTGGATGTGTCAGCGAAACTTGTATAGTCCATCAATGTGATGTTGAAAGGCTTGAGATGCTTAACACATTTCTCTATCGAACTTTAAAGCTTTGCTTCATTCGTCTTTTCTATGTGGATACTCAAAACAACATTCTGTCTCCAAACAAAATGGAATTGAGGTGCCTCATGGTGAAAGACGGTCACCTGCAACACGTCCCCCATTCTATAATGATACAAGCCTGCATGCAGATTAATCAATTAAACATTATTTCACACATTATAGAAACAACTTTTTCTAAAAATCATGTGCTACTCATCATGTAGTACTTGCATATGTTGTGACGACAAGCTCGTATTCTTGCCCTTATCGTAAGTAAAGAAGGAAGCTCGTATTGGAAATGATGAATTCAAGATACCACGCCGTAATCGGTTATGTTGATCAGTTTGTAAATCGTTTCGGTAATGAATTTCTAACCATTTTGTAACCATTTTGATCGAGCAGCTTAAACTTTTGCAATCGTCTAACATATAATCCTATGATGTACAAGGATGACAGGTCGACAGAGATGGGAGTTGATTTTAGAGGGAAATGCCTTACGGCATAATGATTTAATCCATGCATATATATAGAAAATATATTATAATTTTTTTTAGTTTGGGAGGTAACTCCACAATGTTAATTGTCTAGATTGCATTATTTAGTAATCTATATATTATAAAATATGTTAGGTTACAGGTAACTCCACAATGTTAATTGTCTGGATTGCATTATTCAGTAAATGTAATATACATGAGTGACCAATTCTTGGGATTCCAGTTTCAAGGTCTCTTGGTCCTCCCTAATGTATTACAATATTTTACAATAATCCCTATCCTTTTAGATTAGGTGTCAACATTCCCCCGCCCCCCACAATTTGAAGGGATATTGGTGAGTCCAAGCGTCATTCTAAACTTTTGAAAATTTTCTCTCCCAAGCGCTTTGGTGAAGATGTCTGCAATCTTCACATTTGTGAAACAATGTCATAGGTGGATTGTCTTGGCCTCAACATGATGTCGAATCAGATGATATTTTGTATTTATGTCCTTGGTTCGTTCATGTAAATTTGGGTTCTTGGCCAAATTTATTGCAGAAGTGTTGTCAATCAAAGGAGGAGTTGACTGCTCTTATTTCACCTGCAAATCATTCAGAATTTTCCTGAGCCACACAATTTCCTTCATTGCTTCAGCTGCACCCACATATTCTACCTCAGTTGTTGAATTTGTTAGAACTGACTGTTTGTGTGACCTCCAGGAGACAAGTCCTGATCCAAGACTCATAACATAACCTCAAGTAGATGCTCCAATTTCTTTATCTCCATTGAAGTCTGAATGAGAGTATCCAACCAGGATCAAGTCACCCACTTGTGTATATTTGAGTCCAAAGTCTCAAGTTCCCTTCAAGTACCTTAGAACCTTTTTTGTAGAAAACCAATGTTGAGAAATGGCAACAAGAAATTCTAGTTTAATTTGTCCTTGAATTAAACTGTGAATTAAATTCGAATTCTATTTTCATAGCAACTTAAAATAGTTAAATTAAGTTTATTAAACTTAACTTAGGAAATTTGAGTTAGAAGTCTTTCGGAAGTCATGTATATGTTCTTCCTACTTTGTGGGAGTCTAGTGTGAGTTAATTGTGAGTTGTAAAATAAAAGACTCAGTTTCATGAGGTAGTTCAGTTAAATTAGTTCTCAAATTGATTGAGAGAACTAATAGTGAGTTAACAGTCAGTGGTGATGCTAATGAACTCCACCAGTGCTACTCTAGCTAACTGAATATTTACTCATTAGAAACTCATGCATGTCGATTATGAGAAAGACCTAGTTGAGACTAGAGTGCATGAACATTGTACTATTTGTTTTAGATTTTTCTAAGTTGCACTAATAGTGCATGCATTCAGGAACTGATCCTTGAGGGATTACGCTATTTTTAGAGGCTTTATTTCCCTTTAAATACAATCTATCCTTATAGGAATTACACATTGGAATAGAGACTTGAAGAGCTTGTGAAGAGGCTAAGATTTGACCTTGAGCTTTCTTATGAGTTGGAGATTGAATTTTCTGAGCACTGAGATTGTTCTAGAGAGAACAAGCATTGTAATTTCATTTTGATTTTCCAGATTAATACAAAACAAATAGTGGGGTTTTGAGTTCTTACGAGTTGGAGATTGAATTTGTTGAGCGCTGAGATTGTTCTAGAGAGAACAAGCATTGTAATTTCATTTCTATTTTCCAGATTAATACAAAACAAATAGTGGGGTTTTGACTTGTGGCTTTCTTTGGATATTTATTGTGTTATGTGCCTTTGATTCTCTTCCTCTATTGATTATTGTTTCCTCGATGTTTATGGGCTTCCACTAAAAAGAGTAGAAGTACATTCTTGTCTCTTCCTTTAGCAATACAGGATCTTCTACATGGTATCAAAGAAAGAATTTTTTGGGCCAGGAGTTTGCAGAGCATATCTGAGAATTTCTATGAAAATTGTTCTGAAAACAATTGCAGATATGGATTCCTTGGGAAAAGATACCCAAATTAAAAAAAATGGCCGAATACTAGTAGAAAATGGTGAAATTATTGACTAGGTGACTAAAAACATTAGTCACCACAACTTTTCCAACTGAAATACTACCAAAAATTAGCATCATTAAGAGACCCAACTAAAAACCACTAACATAAATGACTAATTTAGTCTAGGGATAAAATATACGACTACATAATAAGTTACCAAACTAAAAGAGACTAACCTAAATGACTAATTTAGTCTAGGTCTGAAATATATGACTAGATAATAAGTGACAATTAAAAATGATTAACGTAAATGACTCTTATAGTCCAAGAATAAAAATATGACCAATTAACAAGTATAAAAAGTAATGAACTAGTCATTTATGATAATCATTTTTAATTCTGTCACTTCATGAATGGAAAATTGAAATTTTGATATTGAAGTGTTACATTTCATTAAGTTTTAACATTGCAGATGGATTCAAGTACCCCCTTTGAATCCATCTGCAATGTTAAAATTTAGAGACAAAGTGGTCTCTAAATTCATATGCAGTGTTAAAATTTAGCGACAAAGAGGTCTTTGAATTCATTTCAAGGTTAAAATTTAAGTTGATGGATTCTATTGAGAGAGATGTAGAATTAAAATAGCTAATCATGAATTCACTTTTTGTTGTATTAAAACTTCCGAAATAGATCTTCAGTATGAGATCCAAGAAAAAAGTTCTAAGATTTCAATATTTTATTGAACTTGACATAATTATATCCATTTCATATTTTCCCGTTAAAAATCTTCCATCTTTTCTTTAACTCAATAACAATATACAAGTGAAAATTCACTTTACAATGTTCAATTGGAGAGAGCTATGTGCGCGTGTGAGGAGCATCATCGCGGACATAGAGAGAGTCTGCACACAACATCATTGCCATGGCCCCAGGAGGGGGCATTGAGCTTGACCCTCCCCTTCCACCTGAGTTATCCATGTTTTAGAAACTAGTAGAGGCATGCAATAAATGACCAACAAATGAAAACCAACAGTGTTTTGTAAAAAGAATGGAAACCATCCCCACAGTTGCTCTGCCGATTGAAGAACCCTGCAAATTGGCTATGAACCTAGAAGAACAAGGGCTTATTGGGAAGTTCACTAGGCTATGACCCTTGCCTAAAGTTGTAGATGCCTGCGTGGAAAGGAACTAACGATCTCTTGTCAAGGAAGGAATCAAAAGCCACTTCGTTGGCAAAGGATTCTTTGTATTCATATTTGAATCGAAAGAAGACAGGAATCTCATATTCAAAAATGGCCCGTATTTCATGGGTCCTCAAGGTTTGTACCTGAACCAATAGACTCTGAACTTCGATCCAACTCAGGATGTGCCTTCGGCTGTCCCCGTCTAGGTGTGCTTGCTTCATCTACCTCTGCACTACTAGAACCCCAAATCCTTAGAAACCATAGGCAATAAACTAGGAAAATACATCGATCAAGCAGAAAAGAGGGACTTGTACTCCTACGTGAAACTTTGTGTAGAAGTTAATCTAGAGGAAGGCCTCCCTGAAGCTATAGGTGGATGACTGGTCTCACATTCAAGTGTTAGATTACGAGTAACTCCCATTTACATGCCGTCATTGCAATGGATATGGGCACTTTGCCAGGCATTGTAAAAAGAAAGTAGAGGAGGGGTCCGAGAACGTGAAAGGAGATCAATGGACT
This sequence comes from Pinus taeda, assembly GCA_000404065.3. Classification (NCBI taxonomy): domain Eukaryota; kingdom Viridiplantae; phylum Streptophyta; class Pinopsida; order Pinales; family Pinaceae; genus Pinus; species Pinus taeda. The sequence goes on along the minus strand of APFE031163417.1, from coordinate 38,623 downwards.
CAGATCCAGAATTCAACATCAACTAAGCAGAGCAATAGAATCAATGGGAAAGGAGTACCCACGGGGAGTGATAGTCCACCCATTGTACAAGGGGAGGGGAGCACAGTCCCTCCAAGAGCAGAGACATCCACCAATCACTTTGAAACACTCAGTACATCAGAAAAACTCCCAGAAACAACAGAAGAAGAGGCAAAACAACAAGCCATTACTATGGAAGAAGATAAAATACAAGAGGAAACAGACCCACTCCAAACCAGAACTCCAAGCGGTGTCTCTAGCTCCCCAACCTATGCAAAAATGATAAGGAAGAAGACTCCAGATATTTCTGGATCCTCGGAAGATGAGGCAACCAAGAGGCTTTCAAAAAGAGTTGGGAGAAAATCTCACAAAGAGGCAAGAGAAGAAGAAGCGAGAGACAAAAAATGCAAGCCAGCCAACCCACAATTGTGATGTCCATCGGCAAAAGTACAAGAACCAGGCCTCCCAAGGGAGGTACTGCACCCCCCTGGCTAGTAAATAATGAGATTAGTCTCTTGGAACTGTAGAGGACTGGGGAGTCCCTTAAAAGTTGAAGCAGTCAATAACCTATTGAAATAAGAATTCCCAAAAATCCTCATGCTCCAAGAGACTAAAATAGAAGGGGCTGCGCTTCTTGACCTCAACAAAGTAAAATGGAAAACAAAAGTCGGAAAAGCAGTAAGTGCAAAGGGTACATGCGGTGGGCTTGCCACCCTTTGGGAGGAAGACAAATTTCAACTTGAGAGCTCTTTCCAAATGCAGCATTGGATTTACACTAAACTCCGGCACCTTGCTAGTAAGATTACCTTTGCTCTCTTTAATCTTTACGTCCTTGTCCTCTATGCAGAAAAGAAATACTGATGGAAAATCTTGTTCGATTTCCTGGATGCTTACTCCCCCAAGAATATAATTCTAGTAGGAGACTTCAATTTAATCTTTGACCAAAATGAAAAAAGAGGAGGAGTCAGCAGCAGGGACCACTTCCTGCCCTTCGTTGAATACTTTATTCAACAATGGGATTTACTGGACTTTAAGTAAAAAACAGGGCTTTACACATGGAAAAACAACAAAGTTGGGGCAGAACACATTTCAACCCAGTTGGGCAGATTCTTACTTCAAAGGACCTTCCTCTCTGAAAGGAAGATCATCTCCACAAAAATTCTTTCAAAGCTAACTTCAGACCATAAACCCATTATTTTGTTGTTTGAAGAAGAGGAAAATTTGGGGCCCATCCCCTTTCGCTTTAGTCGTCTCTGGTCAGACAGGGAAGGGTTTATGGATACAATTAGGAAGGCCTAGTCCATCCCTGTTCATGGATCACCTGGGTATGTGTGGGAACAAAAGCTAAAGGCCACCAAATCAACCTTGAAAGAATGGATAAAAAATCCCTCAGACTCCTCCACTAGCCATAGAAAGTAGAACATTAAGCAGCTGCTCAAATTGCAAAGGGACATGGAGCTACAAGACATTACCTGCTCATAAATTTAAAATTATCAAGAACTCCAACTCAACACTCTTCGTTCATTCAAAGAGTGGGAAGAATCCTTGAGGCTCAAATTTCTTAATCTCTGGCTTGCGTCTGGAGACAAAAATTCAACATTCTTCCACAAGCAAATTCGAAATAGACTTTCTAGAAACCACACTGTTGAAATCACCTCACTAGATGGGGTTGTCCTTAAAGGCACAACTCTGTTAAAAGAGGCTACAACCTTTCATTTCCAGTAGCTATAAAAAGAAGAATGTGCAGATGATGATGAGGAATCACAAGACTTCCTCACTCACGTTCCAAGACTAGTTAACGAGGAGGATAACTCAAGATTCCTGAAGGCCTTCACTGACGATGAAATCAACAATGTCATATGGAAGATGGAACAAGACAAAGCTCCACGACCTAATGGGTTCTCCATTAATTTCTATAGAATATGCTAGGACATCATCAAGGCTGAGTTGTTTCGAATGATCAAAGGCTTCCTCCAAAAATCCAAAGTAGGAGGGAGCACAAACTCCACTTTCCTAGTGCTAATCCCAAAAGAAGAAAACCCGATGGCAATTGATCGCTACAGGACAATCTCGCTATGTAATGTGTCCTACAAAATTCTCACCAAGTTACTTGCAAATAGAATAAATTTTCTGCTGGAAAAACTCATCTCTCCCAATCAAGGTGGGCTTGTTAAAGGAAGGCATATCTTGGACAACGTGATTCTGGTGTAGGAAATCATTCATTCCAGCCACCAACGCCAAGAGCAAGGCATGCTCATTACGTTGGACATGGTGAACGCCTTTGATCGAGTAAGGCATTCTTTTCTCCTCCAAGTTCTTTCCACTTTTGGTTTTAGTTCTGATTTTATAAAATTGATTAAAGCATATATAGGAGAGCCTTGGATAGCCCCTTTAGTAAATGGAAGGCTGCCTAACTACTTCAAAGCTTTGAGGGGCATTAGGCAAGGCTTCCCACTGTCCCCCTTCCTGTACATTCTGATGGTAGATTCCTTAAGCAGAAAACTTACAATAGAGAAGCTAAATGGGACACTTCCAAGCATCAGGGTGATAAACAGAACAATACCAATCAATCATGCCTTGTTCATTGATGACTCTATCCTTATGGGAGGAATCTCCATTAAAATTGCAAGGGCTTTCAATGAAGTTATCCAAAGTTTCTATAGAGTTTCTGGAGCTATGGTCAACAGGAGGAAAAGTGTTGTGTATGGCTGGGCAGTAGACCAACAAACTATTCTTAGGATTGCTCAAGCCCTAGGCTTCATAGGCTATGCCTCTTGGGGCAAATTCAAGTGCCTAGGCATGTCTTTATCATTGGGAACCATCAAGGCCCCGCATTAGATGGAAATTATCAAAAAAATCAAGGAAAAAATGACTGTGTGGGTGGCTAGTGGCTTACCTCAGCTGGGAAGCTCATTCTTGTAAAATCTATTCTCTCCTCCCTTCTAATCTATGAGGCTTTGTTTCTTTTAGCTCCAAAAATGATCACCAAACAATTATTCAAGCTGACTTGAAATTTCCTGTGGCAAGGAGGAAAGGGGAATAAAAAATAATTTCACCTAGTAAGCTGGGACATAGTGAAAAGGTCACTATATGAAGGTGGACTTTAGGTAAGAGACCCGGGTTAGTCAATCTGGCTTTGGGAGGAAATATTCTCTAGAAAATCTTCTCAAATCAACGACACCCTGTAAGTCAAGTTCTAATTAAAAAGTATCTGCATGGGATATCAATAAATAATATGGATGAAGGAGCTTCCTGCAAAGGAACCACTCTACGGAAGCTATATAACCGAGGCTGGGAATTCTTTAAAGACCATCTTTACAGAATCCCTAGAAATGGAAAAAGAATTGGGTTATGGGAAGACATGATCATGGACCTCTAATCCCTAAAATTTTCCCCTGAAATTGGAGATTTATATGATTGGCTCATTCAGAATGGCATCCACATGCTGGCTAATATATGCTCTTGGGTCTTTGGAGGGAATTGGAGTGAATGGGCTTTCCATCGCCTCCCTGACGGGATGCTTCCACAACTACACCTCTTCCTAGTTGAGATCTCAGGTCTAGCTTCTATGCATCTCCATTCAAGGGAAAATTGGGGCTTGGGGAAGATCGGAGCTTACTCAACATTGTAGGGCTTTGCTGCTCTTCAAGAACACTAGCATCAGATCCAATCTACTTCACTTTGGCAGCATGTTTGGGACCCCTTTGGCCTCCCAAAGATTAACTTCTTCTGTTGGACTCTCATGCACAAAAGGGTCCTCACTGGAGATAATTTAGTGAAACATGGAATTATCGGACCCCAGAAATTCCCTCTTTATTTCTCAGATCAGGAAACAATTGAACATTTGTTCATTGACTCCCCTTTCACTCAAGAAGCATGGCTGCAAGCAATGCTCAGGCTCAATGCTCACATTCCAATGCAGCTCTCAGTAGTTAGTCTCTTTGTCTCCTAGAAAGAGCGCTCCCCTCATGCATTGAAGAGAAATTCAACATGGGCTAAAATCTGGAATGAAATTACAAAATACATCTACTCGGAATTGTGGTTAGCTAGGAATGAAGCCATCTTCAATAACAAATTACAATCTCCCAATGTAGTGGTTGCCAAAGGCAAAGAACTATTGTTGGAAACTTACAAAAATAGGCCTCATAAGCCAGACAATGTGCTCCTCCCTGAAGATATCAGCTGGCTAGGTGAGTCCATGAGGTGGTTCAGCAATAAAAATAACCCCTCTCGGCCTTTCCCCAACCCAGAGTGCAGCTTCGAATCTCCGAGTTGGGAGTTTCAAAAGTGGTGGAAAAAACAGGGCAAAGTTATGATATTCTTCGATAGATCCTCCAAAGGAAACCCAGGGATATCAGGAGTAGGGGGTGTAATATACTCCTTAGATGGGCACAAAAAGGACAACTTCAGTTGGGGCCTAGGTCAGAGCACTAACAACCAGGAAGAGATTCTAGAATTGCTCAAAGCATGTCAGCTAGCTAAGACAAACACGGGGAAAAACCTTCAAGTCTTCGGGGATTCAGAAATCCTGATAAAAATCCTAAACACAGGTGATCATCTCAATATCTCAGCACTCAACAAGACCCTTGAGAGACTTAGGAAACTGCTATAGAATTTCACTACCAGCTCTTTCTACCACATCCTTCGAACTCTAAACAAGGAAGCCGACACAAGGGCAAACATGGGATTTCTCTTAGCCCAAGGTACTCTGTCAAAGAATGATGAAGCATTAGAATGGCATCCTATTCCTTAATAGAGAAGACTAGGTAGTGCAATATTAGGGCATCCCTTGTTACACCCTCCATATGCAAAGATTCAGTCTCCATGATTGTTTAAACTGGTGCAGGCAACATAAAAATGAACTACACCTAAACGTTGATGATTGCACTGCCTTGATACAATTCTTCTCAAGCATCACAAATAGAACCTCATATCAAGTTTGTCACTATTAATGCAACCAATACTCAAGCATTCAATATTCAAGCAATGATAATAAGAAGCAGCTCAACAAATAGTCCATACGCAGAGGATTCAGATCTGACGTGTTACAGGATTCATTTTTGTGTACTGTCTAGCTCGTCTTATCCTATAAGAGGAAAACAGAATAGGAATATAAGCTATCTCCCCTATTTTTTAGGCTTCTATGCAATGACAAAGGATCTCTATGTAACCACATCAGAAACAATTGTACAAGCTAATTCTCTACGAATGCCCAACGGTTCAAGTCGGATTTTGCTGATGTTGAACTGCTTGAAAGCATATAGCTGAAGCACAATGTAATAGTGGTTGTTTGGCTTAGGCCCAACCTTTCTTCTCCAAATAAAAATCAATCTTTCTTGTTAAAAAAAAATCACTTTACATATTGATACCTCTTAACCATACATTTTCTTACTTATTTGACCATACATTTTCTAAATTAAAAAAAAAAACTTTAATTCCTTCCCATCCACTTTATATTAAAGATTAAAATAAATCCAAACTAATTCAACATACACATAACGTGGCAATAAATTACCTTTTATACATCAATATAATAGTTAAAAAGATTATTTTTCTAAAAAAAAAAAAAAAACTTTTAAGATACTATAAAAAAAAAAATTTTAAAAATAAATTTATTAGAAATATTGGAGGGAATGATTTATCTTGTACAATTCATGGGAAATATAGAAGGGAACAATTTATCACAATACGCAAGAGCATTGGTGGGAGGAATTTAACACATGAAAATACGCAAGAGCATTGGTGGGAGGAATTTAACACATGAAATTGGAATGAGAATGAGGAGTGCTCTTGAACTACAATTGTTGATCATTTTTCTATGGGCTAAATGGTGGGGCTCAGTGTAAAGGGGCGGTTCAACGTAAGGGGGCTGTGGATATCAGATCTACAAAATTTTCACCAGAGGGGATGGGTGAAAGCCATAGGTGAATGTCATGGTGAGGCTTAGCATAAAGGTGAGGTTCAACATAAAGGGGTTTTGGATATCAGATTTGAAAAGTTTTCGCAAAGGGGATGGGTGAAAGTCGTAGGTTAATGTCGTGAGGGGAGATGTACCATCATTTGTCCGAGACTGTTGAGGCCCAATATATACAACGTAAAAGTGACGATGACGCTATATTCCAAGGGATTTTGTGATATGTTCCTTGGGTTGTGTAGGTTTGAAGTCATGAAGTGTTTCAGAAACTTCATTAGTATTCAGGTAGGGCCTTCCATTGATAAAAATAGAGGACATGATATTTGCCACGCAGAAGTCGTGGAACGAATCAAGATCTTCATTGGTTTTCTCAGTTGCCATCAAAAGACCTAAGACAAAGAGGACGCTCACAATGGCTTTGTACATGGGTAACAAAAATATCTACAATGTTGTGTTTTCCAACTCAAAACTACATCACGGTATTTACACACAATAGTTATCAATAACTTCAATCTCATAAACAACACTCCACCAATATGGAGACTCAACATAAATCCCTTGAAAATCTCAAAATATGAAAGAATGGCTTGAATAGAGGAATAAAAAGACTCAATTCAAATTAAATAACTAGAATAACTGGATTCATTCAAAGTCCTAAAACGCATCAGGATCTCCACTGGTCCTCTCAGTTTCCATCAAAATACCCATGACAAAGAGGATGTCACAGTGGCTTTGTATAGAGGCAACAAAAATATCTACAATGTTGTATTTTCCAACTCAAAAATACATCACAGTCTTTACACACAATAGTTATCAATAACTTCAATCTTATAAACAAAACTCCAACAATATGGAGACTCAACATCAATCCCTTGAAAAGCTCAAAACATGAAAGAATGGCTTGAAATAGAGGAAAAAAAAGACTCAACGCAAATTAAATATCCAAAATACCTGGATTCTTTCAGATTTTGTAGTAGAATTCCTCTCATAACCTAATACTAACAAAGATGTGCCTTTATAAAGTGCTTTGCTTGGAGATGTGGTTTTTTCTTCAAGCCACTGAAGTTTGTATGAGTGTAGGGAATCTTGTCTCGACCTACTTGATTCGAACTGTATTAAAGTTCGCTCGCTGGAAGATCGATGCATTCCTCATAGTGTTGGGATGCCATTGTATTTTCTTTTAAATGCCTAACTGCCTTTGCAATTTCCCAACTGGAGGTTATCTTTTCTTGGGATCTGGTCATGAACATTTTGTTTTAGTATTAATTGTTAAGCTTGTGAAGCCTTGCAATCGTTGATTAATCTCCTCAGACCCAAGATGAAGGGGATGCTCACAGTGGCTTTGTAGAGAGTTCACAAAAATATCTATGATGTTGTGCTTTCCAACTCAAATCTACATCACGATCTTTACACACAATAGCTATCAATAACTTCAATATTATAAAAAAAACTCTAGAAATATGGAGACTGAACATCAATCCCTTGAAAAGTTTAAAACATGAAATAATGGCTTGAAATAGAGGAAAAAAAACTCAACACAAATTAAATAACCAGAATAGTTGGATTCTTTTAGATTTTGTAGCAAAATTCTTCTCATAACCTAATACCAAAGATGTGTTCTTATAAAGCGCTCTTCTTGGAGATGTGGTTGTTTCCTTAGGCCACTCAAGTTTGTATGAGTGCAAGGAAGCTTGTCTCAACCTACTTGATTTGAATTGTTTAAAGTTCACTAGCTGGAGGATGGATGCATTCCTCACAGTGTTGGAATGCGAAAAAAAAACTCAATGCAAATTCAATAACCAAAATAGCTGGATTCTTTCAGATTTTGTAATTGAATTCCTCTCATAACATAAGACTAGCAAATATGTGTCTTTATAAAGCACTTTTCTTGGAGATGTGGTTGTTTCCTCAAGCCACTCAAGTTTGTATGAGTGCAGGGAAGCTTGTCTCAACCTACTTGATTTGAATTGTTTGAAGTCCGCTAGGTAGAATATGGATGCATTCCTCAGTGTTGGGATGCCATTGTATTTCCTTTTAAATGCTTGACTATCTTTGCAACTTCTTAACTAGAAGTTATCTCTCTTTGGGATCTGATTGTGAACATTCTTTCTCTGTATTAATTTTTAAGATTGTGAAGCCCTGCAACTATTTATTGATCTCCTCAATACTCACAGCTGCATATTGCTTTTTGGTTCTTACTTTACCTCAAACTCATTTAAAGAATTTAAGCATTGTTTTCTCTTTTGAGCTCGGAATCTTCCAGTTAACCAACAATATAACCATGCTTGCAGCTAGATGAGTTTCATTATGTTTATGATTTTGTGTTGTTGAATCTTAGGCATCTAATGGAATATCAGGAATCTAATGGAATTTAATACTTATTATGTATCCATGTTCAAAATTTCCAAAAAATCCAAATCAGAATGCTGCTGAACTGGGAGGACAATAAAATTGTGGGCATTCCCAGTCCCATGAACCTTGCTAATTACCATTAAAATGGTTATACCTATGACATATTTAAAAATGACATAATTGAACACATCACTAACTCATCATGAAATTAGTAAATCTACTCAACCAAACATTGGCTAGGACAAAACGTTGAACTTTTTATTGAAGTAGAAGAAACCTTTAACAATCTAATAACCTCAATATATAGATGTCAATGTCAGATGCGAAGACACATCACACATTTTGAGACAGACGCAGCCAGTATATTTCCTATCCATATGATTTGTTACTCCTTGACCATAAAAGGGACTTTGACCATATTTATTATCTCCATATTCTAGATTGTTCAACAGATTTGTGCTCCTACCATTCCCCTGCAATTTAATTCTATCGTATTGATGGCCTTTCTCACTCCCCAAATCATTGTTATCAAACATATCGCATTGAGGATTTGGTGCAAGCGACCTCATTAAGGATATCAATTCATTTTTTTCTAGAACGAGCTATAATTCAATTCCATATGGTACAAACTGCATCATCAAAATATTCTTGGTTAGACACAGATGATAACACCCTCCAATACAAAAACTAGTCCACAAGGACCATACCTTGATTTTGCAGCATGACCCATGCTTTGAATGAGGATGCGTTTGCAATCTAGGAAGAGTCTAGAGGTCCCTCTCATTAGAATTGGATTTTCACTAGAGTGACATGTTCCCTTATCTAGCTTGGCCATAAAATTGATTTTCTATAATCAAGTTACTATCATTTTTTTTTAATTTTAGGATAACAATGGTATGTTCTATGCTTGGAGCAATTTTACTTCAATTTCTTTATTAACCCAATATCAGTATCCAATTTAGAAATCACATCAACATGATAGTAAAATGCAGATAGAACATAAACAATAAAAGTAGAAGACTAGCCAAGACAAGAGGACACAAGATATGGCACTAGCCAGGGACAAACCCCAAAGTGGGAAAACCCTTGATCAATTCTTCTTATAGTTCTTAAAATTTCAGTACAGAGAGAGAGAGTACAATGTATAATATTCACTTGTCCAATTACAGTGAGAATTTGATCAGTGAAACTACAGAAACATAAAACTCTAACTGGAAAGTCAACGCTGGTCAACAGGGAAAAATTCTATATTAATTTAGCTCAGTCAAACCCTGCAACTTGGGCCTCTAACAACAAGTTTAATCAACCCAAAAACAGTCTGAAAAATTCCAGTCAAACCTATTCAACAAACGTCAACGTTGCATCCAACCCTAGCACAGTCAATGTTGGTCAAACAAGAACCTAATCTGCCTTAGATTTCCTGCCCAAAACTGTGGCCTTCTCAAACAAAAATTCTCCACCCACAATTGCACCAAAACATGTCAATGCTTGGTCAACACAAGTCGAAATAGCCTCTACAATTTCGGTCAACTCTGGTCAATGACTGAAATAGAAAACCCTTCCTTTCCTTTGCACGTGTGGAGAGAAACCTCTAAATTTCATACCCAATCAATGAAGGAGAGAGAAGATGTGAGTGAGTGAAGTTTCCAAAATGAGGAGGCATCATGTATTTATATGCAAATGTTGAGGATCAATAGACGTGACTGTTGGGCTTCTGAGCCTACATGAGTTTGTTGGTTGACCTTGACAATTTGTCCATAATCAAAATAAATTCATAATTCCATTTGTACATGTTAGAATGGGACGAATTTTAGATCAATCCTACACCTCTTGGAGAGAGGAATCTAAGAAAAATATGAGTTGCCTCATGTGAGCTGCCTAATGTGAAGTTTGGCCCTAGTTTCCAAAATTAACACTCCCTCTCAACTAGGGAGAACTACACCTGCAAAATTGTCTGACAATTTGTACTTTCACTGTCTTTGCTATGCTTTATTGAACTACGAAGAAAGAAGAAATGATCGAGAGTGTATCATACCATTCTCCACTAACCCAAAGTCAGTCTCCAATAATAGAGAGTGTGTCATACCACTCTTAACTGAACCAAAGTCAATTTCCATTGATCCCAAATCAATATCAACATCTTAGCATAGGGAGTATGGTAGTACATGATGCGCCCATTGATAATACTATGGTCCCTATCCTCATTTCCATACTCATTGGCCAGATGAGAGGTACTTCCCATGAGTCCCACCTTGTATGGGTAGGATTTTCCGTCAGGAGAAGGTGAACCACTCATCCCGCTCATATGCCATAGGATAAGGTGAACCACTCATCCTATGCATATGCCACCATCGGTTATCATAGGGAAAGGTGAACCACTCACCCTGTACATTGCGCACCATTAGGGGAAGGTGAACCGCTCACCCTATGGTCGCTCATTGCTCCAAGAAGTACCCAAAGCCCCCTAGAGTTCCTATAGCTCAACATCCATCTCATGACTCTAAGTTGTTCACAGAAGGTTGAGAAATTTGACATTTCCTAGGGCCTTCGTAAGAATATCGATGACCTGATCATCAGTCCCAATGTGTTGGAGCCTTATTGCACCCCATTGTACGATATCTTGGATGAAGTGGTACCTGATATCAATATGCTTGGAGTGATCATGAAACACATTGTTATAGATATATTTGGGCACTGTAACCCCAATCTTATATGTCAATAAACCAAGGGATTTTTAACTCATAAACGTGTTGTTTCATACCCTAAAGGATCATGGTCAACTGATTACATCATTCCCCAAAAGTTCCACCTGAAAATCCACTTAGAACTGGCTAAAACTGAATCATACTAACTGCTTCACTGTCAGTTTGTGATGCATACTAACTCCTACACTAGCCAGGTGCAATGCATACCGAAGAGGCCTTCTGTGGGGTGCGATGAGCGAGAATGGACAAATGTCTGAGACAGTTTGCTAAGTGGATGCTCATGGAATCTTCTAGGAACTTCTCCTATGACACTTGCCTCTCTGAATTCGCCAGGGGATGAGTAAGAGATGCAAGAAATCTCCAAGTGGAACTAATAACTATGAGTGGAATGACACTAATAAAAAACCCAAAGATGACTCACACCCTTGTAGACATCTATAAATGGATCCCTCATCTGAGAGATCTAGAGGTTAGAATTCTATAGTTTGCAAGGAAGTGTTGATAGTTTGTCTTTGAGAAGGAGCATTGTATTGTTGGGTGATCTTGCTTTTCATGAGGTGAAGAGGGATTTGATGTTGGGAGGATGATGTTGGATCAGACAGCTAGGTTGTAATTCTCCCTTCTATTTTAATAAAGTTCTTTGATTTTTCCTCCATACGATCGTGTACTTGTGAATCTGTTATTTGTGAATGCCATTGTATGTTCAATGTATTTCTGATTCTGCATTGTTTATGATATAATAGATCGAGATGCTTTGATGGTGTTTTCTTACTTTATTTCTACAGGTATTCTCTAAGCGAGACAAGTAGGAGAGGAGTTGCAGGCTCTATCAAGGGGTAGAGAAATCAAGAAAGGTTCGTCCCTTTGCTTCTCTCTTATCAATCATACATAAAGGAAATCGCAAATTGCTTTGATTGTTTGTTTCTAGGATAGCTACCAATCCTAGTGGGACTAGTAGATCAAAAAGACACAAGTTTTCTTGGAAAAAAAATGGTGACTGCACTGGGGAGTGAATATTTTGTTTGTTTGTTGTTGATTGTTTAATTTATAAACTATAGATGGAGCCTGAAGTTAGCCAGGTAGCCTTCGAACTTCTTTTGCTTTGCAAGTGCATAGTAGATGAATGCTGCTTCAGTCAATCTCCAGTTTAGTTTATGAAATGAAAATCTAACTTACAAGAATTCTAAAATGACCTTGTGGTAGCTCAATAACCTCCCAAGATCATTCCTTTATACTTTTCTCTTTACTGTCCATAATAGCTCAGCTTAACTTACTGAAATTAGCTGCAAATTTGAGCCAAAACCTGTCTCAATTGTGCTCCTTGGCCATCACATTGTCTATAACTGGAAGCTAGTATGCATCACACTTCCTGAGTGTATCAGGTGAGATGCATCCCTGTTTCTATGAAGCATAGGTGCGATGACTGAGTAATCCTATTTCTCTCCTTGAAATTTGGGTTTTTTGTCCTTGTTTTGAGCTCTGTTTAATTGTTTTTGCTGCTTATGAATAGTATCTCATTGTTGAAGCCTCTTTTCATTACATAGACTAGCCTCCATTGATTAGGACGAGTAAATGTTTTTATGTATTTGTCCATCATTTACAGTCCTTCATCAAAAATTTGTGTAAATCGATCTGTCGTTCTGATCCAAAAGTGTCGTAACTGTCATTTTGTGTCAAAAAGAGGAGTATCGTAGAGTCTTCCTTCTCTAGATAGTCGATTGGATTTTTTTCATGTATTTGATTTGATTTGTTGATATTTGAAGTGTCGAAAGAATCTTCTATTTAAAATTGAAAAGTGTCGTTTAAGTCTTCCTTTCATTTTGAAAAGAAATTGTCAAAATGTCACATTGAAGAAAATATTTCAAATCTATACCTAGTTTTCCATTTTGGCATTCTTCACATTCAGGGGAACGAAAAACAAATACATGCATTTGCATTTGCATTTAAACTATGTGCGAAAAATGATTTAGGAAAAGTGCATTTAGTGTTTTCTCTTTGCTCTCTGTTTGAGAGAATCGTATCTTCTTTCCTTAGTAACTAGGATTTTCATTGCTAAAAATAAACAACGATTGTTTATCATTCTAGATTGCATATTTAGGAATTTTACATCTACATCACGAGGTGAACCTTGAAGGCAAACTTCTAAGCAAGATCAACTCTAAAATAAATTTCAATTAACTTAACAACGCTTTGGAACCTAATGCAACACATCTAGACGTCTAGGCTATAGACGTGTTCTGGCGTCGTAAAATTTAGTAACTATCATTTTCATCGAAGATTGGGTGATTCCTCCTCTTTGATACGACAAGTGCTAGCACAGACTTGTGCTCCCCGTACCATTGAGTATATACTGGGAGACCACAATAAGCTTATATCCTTTATCCATAGGAGGTTATGTTCGCCTCCCTATTGATCGCAATGCACTGAACACAACATTCGAGAAGATTGACTGCCATACATAAGTCATTGGTAATTTCTCTTTAATTTATCACCAAGGTGTATATTACAGTTTTTCGATTGGTTTGGTAATCCCTCTGTCTATATTTCTAGAGTAATCACTTTCGTTCCTTTTTGACTCCTTAAAATAAAATGTCCCTCTGAGCACTTGTCACTTTAGGTTCATTAAAAATCGAAGGGGACTAGAGTCATCTTTAGCTTTTTCTCGTCTCTTAAAAATTGAAAAAGCAGAGTTGTGTCAAAGCGTCATTAAAATTTATTTAATTCGAAATAACATTTTCCCCCCTTTTTAATTTTGAGTTGATCAAGTAATCCGCAATCGTGGAAGAAAGTCAATCAAAACCCCGTCGTTCGCAGAGATTAGTGAGTCAACCATCTTTGACATTGGAAACGAATCCATTCCGGGCAAAATAGTCTCATTTAACTGAGTCCAATTCTCCTGGTTTATTTGAAACTTGTGTTTCAACCTCGTCAGAGACTACAGTTACTCCGATCATTTCTGGAACAACTGCCTTTACAGAAGAAGTTCCGCAGTTATAAGAGGACATTAGAGTTGATCCCAGTGTAATGGTAGACACTTCTATACTTGAAACAGCTCCAGCTAGAGCTGGTCCAGAGACTGAAGTTTACTTACCTGAACATCTGGAAGTTGAGTTCCAGAATTCAGAAGGTGTCTCTCCTCCAGTATCTATCATTGTAGAAGAAATACCTTCTTTAGCTCCAAAAATATTTTATGGACCTGATGGTCTACCACTTCCACTTGGGTAGATTGCTATAGAAGAAATAGTAGAGGATCCTCCATCCAGTACCCCGTTACATTTTGGGGCTGGGATTCATCTACATCCTTCTACTCCTGAAGTTGGTTCTTTTAATCATCCTTCATCGCGATTTCCTGTCGAATCGCTAAGAAATCTCTTGGATAGACTAAACATGTCTGAGCAACCATCAAAATCTAGGACTATGTCATTCGATACAGCTACAATAGAACTTCCTACTACCATTCCTACGATGTTTGCTGGTATACCATCTATCCCAACTAGTTATCAATCACTAGCTGGAGTCCGCTCAGGGACTGTTTCGACAACATGGTCTGTTCATATTTGTTCACCCAAAACTCCATTTGGTATTTCTTATGTTGAAACTCAACAAATTGATCCTACATGGTAGTTTCAATTTGGGCAGCCTAGTCTTCAAAGGCTGATATATCCTTTGAACACTGGACTGCCGCCATATGGAGGGCAGTATGTTTTTTCATTGTTCCATCCTTGAGAACAACCATATGAGAGTTCACAACAAAATTCAGGTCAAGCTGTAATTACATCCAGCGGTTGGGTACCAATACTGCCTTAACAACCAAGGGTTGAATATTTAATGCAACCAGTCCAACATGTGCCAAATGTTCCCACTACACCTGCTATTGTGACTATGTCACAAGTACAAGGATTGCATGTTGTGTGTCAATCTTAAGTCTCTCAGGTTGCAATACAACAACCCCTTGTCTCTATGACTCAATCACAACCTCAGGTTAGTGTTTCCTTACCTGGAATGACTCAGGCTCAAATGGGCACTATCACTCCGCATCTTGGTCAATCATCCAGTATTGGGCAACAACAAATGGTCCAACAACCATGGCTGGTACAATATCAACAACCGCAATTCCAGCAAACTTACCGAGGATCTAAGCAACAAGGCTTTGTAGGTAATGGACAACTGTTTTTTCAAAATGGTTATCAACAACCATACTATAATAGTTATGTCCAACAACCTTCTCAAAGTTACCAGCATCAGATAAATTACGCTGGTATGCAAAGATCTACTGCTCAAGTGATCTCGTCTTACCCTGGGTATGCTTCACCAAATTTGAATCAACAGTTGCCTTTTGTAGAAACTCTAGAATTACCAGATTTGAACCGGTTGATGAATGATCCAATTGCATATGCCCCTTGGTGGCTAGCAATTCCTCATAAGCTTCCCTTTGATATTCCTAAATTCAATGGAAATCCAAGTGAAGATTCATCGAATCACATAACAACTTTTCATTTGTGGTGCTCATCAAACACCCTAAATGATGATTCGATTAGACTTTGCCTTTTTCAGCGAATGCTAACTAGTCCAGCAATGAAATGGTATATTGAATTGCCTAGAGCTTTATTTGACAACTTCAATGCCCTTGCCACTACTTTTCTAACCCACTTTCAATTACCCATAAGGTATGAAACGAAACTTCTTACCAACTTTAAGCAAACAATAGCCACTCACATATCTAATCATATTCATGAGTGGCGACATCCTCGTCGAATGGTAAAGATGTATGTTCCTGATCAAATTTTAGCTGAGTGGTTTATTAAGTCCTTATTGCCTTCTATTACTGAGGACGTGGCGAAGGGAGGAGTTTTCACTGAACAGAAAGTCATTGCTCGTGCCCAATATTTAGACTTGATCTATACTCAGTCTGGCATGCTCTACGACAAAATTCTTGATGCTCTTAGAACATAATTTTCCATTCCTCCCCCTCCTAAATCGAATAAGGATTCTCACACTGGCGATGGCGTGATTGGTACCTCAAGCACGAAAACCGCAAATGCTCCATCTAGTAAAGCCCTTGTAGTTTCTAGTAAAAAAGCAAATGATAAACTTCTTTCTTCGGAGATTAATGTTGTGTCATCTGACAAGGGCAAGAATCCAAAGAAACCAGGGGGCAAGAAAAAAGGGAAAAATAATAAGAAGAAACAGGAAAATTCATCTCCTGGAAAATATTCTGAAAAACCTACTGGGCAACAGAAACCTTGTTATCCATGTTTAATATGTAACAATGAGAATTTCACGAAAGATTTTCCACATCGAGCTGAGGTTGTGAAATTATTAAAGACTTCAAGTACCTCAGCAATGTTGACTGATCTTTTTCCAAACCTCGAAACTAATTTGGTTGCTATCAATCATGCTTCCACATCCCAAGTGCTTATGCTATCCATATTGAAACAGCAAAATGATGCTTTGATATCAACAAGGAATTAAGGTTATGGGAATCCACAGTTGTCGAACAACAAGGCTACAGATCAACCCAGTAGTTTGACAACAACTTCACTAGAAGTTGTTCTGCCCATCATTCTTGAATTAACTATAAAGTTGTTAAAGGGAGTAGTACATAAATTGACATTTAATCCTCATGCCTGAGCAGCACTGAATTACAATATAGTGGAGGATTTGGCTCAATCACCATCTGCTATGTCGACACTTGAAGTACTACAGAATTGCCTCTCCCAAAAGCAGGCTTTGTTATCAGCAATCGATGGGATTGATCCAATGGATTCCAATCTTGTGGCCTTTAACCACAAAGGATATGAACCTCATTTACCGACCCAACTTGCTTTCCTTATACAGGTAAAAGCCCTAAATAAAACTCTTCATCGAACAATCATTGATGAGGGGGCATCTACCCGTATTATGTCAATGAGTTGCTAGAAAACTTTAGGCTCACCACCCTTGTCATGATCATCAACGACATTAAAAGCATTCGATGGAAGAACATACACGCTGTTATCGGGAAAACTAGTGTCCATTCAGAGCTGCTAGTCCCACTAAGGCAGGTGGCTATCTTAGAAACAAACAATTTAAAGTTACTTGTGTTTTCCTTTATGAGAGATAGATGAGAGAGAAGTAGGGGGTACCAACCTCAGTCTTTTGCTTGGATCCTTACTTGTTTCCTCTCTCCTTTGATAGAGCTTTCGCCACTCTTTCCTCACTTGTCCCACTTCAAAGGACACCTGTAGAGTCAAAGCAGAAAAATACCATCAAAGCATAGAGATCCATAACCATAGACAATATAGGATCAGATATATATTAACCATGCAAATGCATACACAAATACAAGATTCAGAGATATACAAGTATATGAAGGAAAACTCAAATAGCTTTATTGATAGAAGTAGTAGAAGAGAGGATTACAACCAAGCTGTCTGATCCAGCGCCATCCTCTCAGCATGAAAACCCTCTTCACCTCATGAAAAGCTTAGATAACCCAACAATACAATGTTTCACAAAGAAACCAACAACACTTCCTTACAAAATACAAAATTCCAGCCTTTGGATCTCTAGGATGAGGGATCCATATATAGATATTTGCAAGTGGGTGAGTTAGCTTCTGGGATTTTGATTAGTGTCATTTCTCTAATATTTCTTCGTTTCACTTGTAGATTTCATGATCTCTTACTCATCCTTTAGCGAATTCAGAGAGGCAAGTGTCAAATGGGCAGTTTCTAGAAGATTCTCTGGGTTTCCACCTAGCCAGCTGCCTCTGCCATTTTTCTGCTCTCGTTCATCGCACCCTATAGAAGGGATTTTTGGTATGCATCTCACTTTTTTCATGTTGCAGGTGAGATGCATCACACCCTTAGCACTGAGCAGTCTGTATGGTCCAATTTTAACCAGTTCTGAGTAGTTTTTCAGGGAGAAATTTTAGGAGATGATGTAATTAGCTGACCTTATTCCTTTAAGGTATGAAACAACACTTTTAGGGGCTTAGAAGCCCTTGGTTTATAGAAATATGAGATTGGGGTTGCAGTGCCCAAATATGTCTATTATAGTTGCCCCCTAAAGCATGAGGTCATAAATCTTCTGATGTCGAGTGAAATGCTTTGTCATGAGGATCCAAGTTTCTTCGAACTGGAAGGTGACCTGTAATAAGATAAAATACAATACATTATCTTCATAATATTTTCATGATCTAGCTGAGGCGGGAATTCCCATGCTCAGCTTTATAAATTCACTTTCATGTACATATGACAGACAACCGTCTGTGTGACAGACTGATGATTCTGGTAGAGCCATCATCCTTTGGCTTGGATGATTATCTGTTTATCTATGATGTAAATTTGATGTCTTTATTTTCCGGAATATGTCGCAGCCTAGATGGATGAAACTAGATATGGGGTCTTCAAACTCATTCAATCTTCGCTTGATGTACAAGTCAATCCATGTGAAAAGATGTTCAGATGTTGAACATGGAAAGACATCTCCTGATTACCAGCCAATGATGTAAGCTATTGACATGCACGAGAGGAATCACCGATAATGATAATGACCCTCAAGGTACTGCAGTACAATTCACGTGGTGCGAATACATGAGTTGATGTCGAACACCACGTAAAATCTTTCAGCTGAAGGCCATTGATGTAAACTTGTCACCAGAAGTGAGAAACTTGCCATTGAGGCATGCAAGCTTCAAAGTACTGAAAGGGTTGTTCCTAAGTCAACTTCTTAGATAATGAGTTGATGTCAACAAGAAGTGACCCATCGGAGGAGGACCTTAATGAATCCCACATCTATGAAATGAAATGGAGCAAATGATTTTGTGGAGGTGAAAACAATCTGGTGATACAAGGTTCAGGGTGGCAGTCATGAAAGAATGAAGTGTGAAGGTATTGCAGTGGATGATATGTTAGCTGGGTTGGTGAATTCTCTGAGCGACTTCTCTTGAACATATCGGCGGCACTGAAATGGATTGGTAGCGTAAACCCCAACAATGGATGGTACGGAATACCAATGGTGATGTGACCGGTGAATGGAATAACCCAACCCGACTCAATCATGGTGTTGGAGTGAAAGTGTCATGTTCAAGACTGACCTACTACCAATGAAATTCTTCAAGTTTTCTTCCCAATTTTTCCCTAGTCATTTCTGACTAGTACCTCTTTATTTTTTAACATATTGGTGACACTGAAATGGATTGGTAGTGTAAACCCCAACAATGGATGGTACGGAAGACCAATGGTGATGTGACCGGTGAACGTAATAACCCAACCCGACTCAATCATGGTGATGGAGTGAAAGTGTCATGTTCAAGAGCGACCTACTTCCAATGAAGTTCTTCAAGTTTTCTTCCCAATTTTTCCCCAGTCATTGTTGACTAGTACCTCTTTATTTTTGTCAAGCTTGAGGAGGATAACATATGCTTGTTCTATAGTTTTCCCTTCGGGAAAACTTGCCACTATGTTTTAGCGAACCTAGCGACAATGAAACTCACTCTTGTCTGTAAGGGACAAGTTTTTCGCTATCATTTTAATGAGTTTAACGACAAAGATAACTTGGTCCTTTTCAATTTTAGAGAGTCTAAAAAGAGATGGAAAGGAAACTCCAGTAATCCTTTTTTGTAGTATAATCCCTTAAGTCTGAAAAAGTATAAAATAATACGAAAAGGGATGACTTTTCCAACCACTTTAACGAGCTGAAAAAGACAAGCGCTTGATCTTTTAGTGTAATGATCCCTCAGGTCCAAAAATATTAAAATATAAGAGGGATGGCACTTCCAATCACTTTAACGAGCTGGAGAGGCCAATTTCTCGGCAATATTTTTATATTTTACGAGTCTAAAAAGATCTTAAAATAGACTCATCTTTGAGGAACGAGTGATATTTTCAGGAAGCAGCTGGTTCTAGGTAAGGTTTGGAACTTTTCAATCACGTCAATGTAAAGAAGATGGCTAACAGAATCACTCATCGCAGCTTGTTCCTCAAAAGGGTAAACAATCAAGTGGAGGCGGGTGATCAGCTAAAAAGTGGAGGTGATGGTAAGAACACGACCAAGGCTCAAAAGCTAATAGCAATGGAATCACAAAGGTTATTTACCGGAAGTGGGTTCATTTTTTAATGAGCTTAAACTCTGGGGGAACATATGCTCATTACTAGGTTTATTTTTTAACGAGCTTGAACTTTGTGGAAACATTGCTCGTGGGTTTGCATGCCCCTAGCATGATGAAAAGGAGAGTCTCTTGTAACCAGATGGAAATCACTGCAGTGAAGCATGATGGCTTTGTCCAGAATAGACAAAGGTGAATGGTGTCATAGACCAATCAGTAACCTACAAGGAAACTTATCTTTACAACTAGGTGCATGCCCCCCAAGCTTCATTACATTCACCAGACTAATTGTGGAAATTAGGTGGATGAAATGAAGGTTCAAGAGATATTGATTTCGCTTGGAATCCACTGTGTTTACAGTATTTGATAGAAAATAAAAAACTGAAGGATGATTAAAGTCATTGGAATAATCTTCCTGGTAATCCGGAAGATGGGAATGATGATGGTAATCTTCCCGTGGTGCCTCTCCTATCCTCATTGATTGAATGATTCCTTCATCTATAGAATGTACATGAGACCAAGGATCTGAAGATGTGCCATATTCCTTAGACCTATCTATCCAAACACTTGACGAGAGTTGATTTGGGTTTGCCACCCAGGCCAATAAAATTGATTGCTACAATATTTCTATTGGGCTTGGAGGCAATACATGGTGATGATCCATGCTAACATCATGTTCGGAAATCTTCTAAATCTTTTTAGATACAGAAGATACCATATTGCAGGTCTCCACCATGGCTACTTCTACCAGATTACTCGGAGGCGGTAGAGAAAAATTACCCATCAATGTAGGGTCTCTTAGGAGGCCTACTCCGATATTTTGAAGTGATTGAGAGCTTCCATGGATCATCGGGATGCTTCCCGTAACTTGTGAACTATCGGGGAGAAAGGTTTGTTGGTCAACGATTGTAATTCCTCCTTGAAAGGAAATGAAATCTTTCTAAAGTATGTTGACACAACATCAGCCATAGCATAAATCCAGGGCCTTCCCAGTAGGATGTTGTAATTGAGGTTTCCATCGATAACTTTGATGTCAATTTCTACCGTTTTGCCCCCTAGTTCAACTTGCAAGTTACTTAGAATCCCGTACGGGGTGTATGTTCATCCATCGAATGCTTTTAATGTGGTTGACAATCGCAACAAGGGTGGTGAGCCTAGAGTTTTCCAGCAACTCATTGACATAATGCATGTAGATGCCCCCTCATCAATAGTTGTTCGATGAACAGTTTTGCTGAGGGCTTTCACTTGTATGAGGAAAACGAGTTGAGTTGGTAACTGAGGTTCATATCCTTTATGGTTAAAGGGCACAAGTTTCGAATCCATTGGGTCAATCCCATCTATTGCTGATAATAGAGCCTGCTTTTGCGAGGGACAATTTTGCAGCACTTCAAGTGTCAACATAGCGGACGGCGATTGGGCCAGATCCTCTACTATAATATAATTTTGTGCTACTCGAGCATGAGGATTAAATGTCAATTTGTGTACTACTCCCTTCGGTGGCTTTATCGTTAGCTCAGGAATGATGGGTGGCACAACTTTGGTTGAAGTTGTTGTCGAACTACTAGGCTGATTTGCAGCCTTGTTGTTCGAAAGCTGTGGATTCCCGTAATCTTTATTCCTTGTTGATATCAAAGCATCATTTTGTTGTTTTGAAATGGACAACATAAGTATTTGGGATGGGGAAGGATTGTCGCTATCAACCAGATTGGTTTCTGGGTTTGGAAATGGATCAGTCAATACTGCTGAGGTTTTTGAACTCTTGAAGAACTTCTTAATCTCAGCTTTATGAGGACAAACTCTCGTCCAATGGTCCTCATCACATATGTGACATGGCCGAATAGGTTTCATTTTCCCAAAAGGGTTTTCAGAAGATTTCTTAGGAGATGAATCATCCTATTTCTTCTTTTTGCTCTTTTTCTTCTTGCCCCCTGGTTGCTTCGGTTCTTTGCCTTTGTGGGTCGACACAGCATTAACCTCCGAGGCAAGAATTTTATCATTTGCCTTTTTACTGGACACTGCAAGGGGTTTACCAGATGTGGCCTTCACGGTTTGCATACTTGAGGTGCCAATCACACCATCGCTAGAATGAGAGTCCCTATTTGATTTAGGAGGAGGAACATAAAACTCGGGTCTAGGAGCATCAGGAATTTTGTCGTAGAGCATGCCAGACTGAGTATAGATCAAGTCTAGAGATTGTGCACGAGCAATGACTTGCTCTTCAGTGACAACTCCTCCCTTGGCCACATCTTCTATAATAGAAGGTAACAATGACTTAATAAACCATTCAACTAATAGCTGATCAGGAACATATGTCTTTACCATTCTACGCTGACGTTGCCACTCATGAATATGATCATATATGTGAGTGGTTGTCGTCTATTTAAAATTGGTAAGAAGCATCACTCCTATTTCGTACCTTATGGGTAACTGAAAATGGGTTAAAAAGGTGGTGGTAAAGGCGCTGAAGTTATCGAATGAAGCTCTAGGCAATTAGATGTAAAAATTTTCTTCCGGACCAGTTAACGTTCACTAAGAAAGGCGAAGCCTAATCGAATCATCATTAAGAATGTTGGACGAACACCACAGATGAAAGGTCATCACATGATTCGATGGATCTTCACTTGGATTTCCATTGAATTTAGGAATATCTGACAGAAGTTTATAAGGAATCACTGGCCACCAAGGGGCATAAGCAATTGGATCATCTGTTAGCCAATTTAGATCAAGTAATTCTAAAGTTGCTATGAAAGGCAATTGTTGATTCAGGTTTGGCGAAGCATACCCAGGATAAGATGGGATCGCCTAAGCAGTGAGTATTTATATACTAGCATAATGGATTTGATGCTGATGAGTCTGATAAGGTTGATGGGCATAACCATTATAATATGATTGTTGGTAATCATTTTGAATATACGGCTGCCCATTGCCTGCAAAGCTTTGTTGCTCAAGTCCTCAGTAAGCTTGCTAGAATTACGGTTGTTGATATTGCACCAGCCATGGCTATGAGACCATTTTCTATTGCCCAATACTGGATGCTTGACCAAGATGAGGGGTTATATTACCCATTTGAGCTTGAGTCACTTCAGTTAAGGAGCCAATAATTGACGGTTGTGATTAAGTCATGGAGACAAGAGGTTGTTGTATTATGACCTAAGAGGCTGGAGGTTGACATACAACAGGCAGCGCTTGTAGTTGCAACACCGTCACAATAGCCAGTGTAGTGGGAATGTTCGACACAGGTTGATTTTGTTGCATTGAATATACAACTCTTGGTTGTTGAGGCAGTATTGGTACCCAACCACTGGATGTGATTCCAGCTTGACCTGAATTCTGTTGTGAACTCTCATATGGTTGTTCTCCTGGAGGGAACAATGAAAAAGCATATTGCCCCCCATATGGCGATAATCCAGTGTTCAAAGGGAAAATTGGCCTTTGGAGATTGGGATGCCCAAATTGATACTGTTGCGAAGGATCAATTTGCTGAGACTCAACATAAGAGATTCTAGATAAGGTTCTGGATGAACAAATAGGAACAGACCATACTGTCGAAGCAATCCTTGAGTGGACTCCATCTAGTGGTTGAGAACTAGTTGGGATAGATGATATTCCAGCGAACATTGTCAGAGTAGCAACAGGAGGTTCTGCTGCTGCTTTGTTAGATGACACAGTCCTAGATGTCAATAGTTGTTCAGACATATCGATTCTATCCAAAATACTTCTTAGTGATGCTACAGGGACTTGCGATGAAGGATGACTAACTTCTGTAGTAGAAGGATATAGGTGGATCCCAGTTCCAAAATGAAATGGGGTATTGGATGGAAGATCCTCCACAATTTATTCTATAGTAATCAGTCCAGGTGGAAGAGGTAGACCGTCAGGTCCGTAAAATATTTCTGGTGCCGAAGAAGGTACAAAATCTGCAGTGACAGATGTTGGAGGGGTGACACCTTCTGAATTAGCCCTACATGGAGCTGGTTCAGGAATAGAACTGTTTACTGTTACACTAGGATCAGTTCTAATGTCCTCTTGTAATTGCGGAACTTCTTCTGTAGAGGTAGGGATGCCATAAATAGTTGGAGTAATTGGAGTCTCTAAGGATGTTGAGACACAAATTTCAAGTAAATCAGGAGACTTTGACCGAGTTAAACGAGATTGCTTGGCCCAGAATGGTTTTGTTTCTGGAGTCAAAGACGGTTGACTCGTTAGTCTCCGCGAACGACGGGGTTTTGATTGACTTTCTTCCACGATTACGGATTACTTGATAAACTCAAAATAAAAAGGGGAAAATGTGATTTTGAAATAAATTAATTTTATGACGCTTTGACACAACTTGCTTTTTCAATTTTTAAGAGTCGAGAAAAGGCTAAAGATGACTCTAGTCACCTTTGATTTTTAATGAGCCTGAAGTGACAAGTGCTCAGATGGACCTTTTCTTTTAAGGAGTCTGAAAAGGAATGAAAGTGACTACTCGAGAAATCTAGACAAAGGGATTACCAAACCGATCGAAAAACTGCAGAATACTTTTTAAGGTATTGCAGTCAATCTTCCTGAATGTTGTGTTTAGTGCATTGTGATCAATAGGGCGGAAAAAACGGTTTCCTAAGGATAAAGGATATAGCCTGTTGTGGTCTCCCGATATATACTCGATGGTACGTGAGAGAACAAGTCCGTACTGGCACTTGTCGTATCAAAGAGGAGGAATCACCCAACCTACGATGAAAATGATAGTTACCAGGCTTTACGACACCAGAATACGTCTCTAGCCTAGACTTCTAGATGTTGTGCGTTAGGTTCCACAATGTTTTTATGTTCATTGAGCTTTATTTTATAGTTGATCTTTCTTAAGAAGTTTTCCTTTAAGGTTCACCGCATGATGTAGATATAAAATTCCTAAATATGCAATCTAAGATGATAAACAGTCGTTTACTTTCTTTTTTCAATGAAAATCCTAGCTACTAAGGAAAGAGAAGTAAAATTCTTTCAACATAGAGCAGAGAGCACACATTAAGATGCATTGTCCTAAATCAATTTCCACATGTAGTCTAAATGCAAATGCACATGCACGTATTTGTTTTTTAGATTCCTTAATGTGAGAATGACAAAAAGAAAACTAAGTACAAATCTAAACTATCTTTTCTCAAAGCGACACTTCAGCAATTTCTTTTCAAAAAGGAAAGGAAGATTAAGACGATGCTTTGAATTTCAATTTGAAAAATGCTTTCAACACTTCAAAGAATTTATGATTCAAATCAAATACAATGGAAAAAGTGTAATTGACTATCTAAAAGAGGAAGACTTTACGACACTCTTTTCTTTGACTGAAAACAACACTTGTGACACTTTCAAATCAAAAGACGACAGTTTGATTAACCTATTGTTTGCAAAGGAGAACTGTAAATGATGAAAAATACATAAAAACATTCACAATTCTTATCAATGGAGGTTGAATAATGCAAAGGAAGAGAGTTTAAATAGTGATATACTGATCATAGACAGCAAAACTACTGATTAAAGTTGAAGACAATAAATAAAAAACAAAATATGGAGGCAGAAACAGTGTTACTCAATCATCGCACTTGTAACACAGGGAAGCAGGGATGCATCTCACCTGCAACACATAGGAGGTGTGATGCATCCAAGTTGCCAATGAGAGACAGTGCGATGGTCCAGGGATGAGACTGATCTTGGTTTTCACTCACAGTTTGCAGCTAAGTTGAGGGATTTAGGCTGAGCTAATCATAGATAGTAAACACAAAGTACAGGGGCTGACCTAATGAGGTTACTTGAGCTACCACCAGGGCACTTACGATGTTTGCAAGTCAGATGTTCAATCCATAAACTAACTTGGCGATTGACTAAAGCAATGTTGATATACTTTGCAGTTGCATAGCAAAAGCAGTTCGAAGGCTAGCTGGCTTAACTTTAGGCTCCGTCTATAGTTTATAAAGCAAGAAAACTATTCACTCCCCAGTGGAGCCACCATTTTGTTATCGGGAAAACTAGTGTCCAATCAGAGTTGCTAGTCCCACTAAGATGGGTAGCTATCTTAGAAACAAACAATTTAAAGTTACTTGTGTTTTCCTTTATGAGAGATAGATGAGAGAGAAGTAGGGAGTACCAACCTCAGTCTTTCACTTGGCTCCTTACTTGTTTCCTCTCTCCTTTGATAGAGCTTTCACCACTCTTTCCTCACTTGTCCTACTTCAAAGGACACCTATAGAGTCAAAGCAGCAAAATACCATCAAAGAATAGAGATCCATAGCCATAGAAAATATAGGATCAGATATATATTAACCATGCAAATGCATACACAACTACAAGATCCAGAGATATACAAGTATATGGAGGAAAACTCAAATAACTTTATTGATAGAAGTAGTAGAAGAGAGGATTACAACCAAGCTATCTGATCCAGTGCCATCCTCCCAGCATGAAAGCCCTCTTCACCTCATGAAAAGCTCATATCACCCAACAATGCAATGTTTCACAGAGAAACCAACATCACTTCCTTACAAAATACAAAATTCCAGCCTTTGGATCTCTAGGATGAGGGATCCATATATAGATATTTGCAGGTGGGTGATTCAGCTTCTGGGATTTTGATTAGTGTCATTTCTCTAATAGTGCTTGGTTCCACTTGGAGATTTCATGATCTCTTACTCATCCTTGGGCGAATTCCAAGAGGCAAGTGTCAAATGGGAAATTTCTAGAAGATTCTATGGGTTTCCACCTAGCCAACTACCTCTTCCATTTGTCTTCTCTCGCTCATGACACCCTACAGAAGGGATTTTCAGTATGCATTGCACTTTTTGCATGTAGCAGGTGAGATGCATCACACCCTTAGCACTGAGCAGTCTGTATGGTCCAGTTTTGACTAGTTCTGAGTAGTTTTTCAGGGAGAACTTTTGGGAGATGATGTAATCAGCTAACCTTGTTCCTTTAGGGTATGAAACAACACTTTTAGGGGCTTAGAATCCATTAGTTTATAGACATATGATATTAGGGTTGCAGTGCCCAAATATGTCTAAAACACACGCCGTATGGGATTGTAAGTAACTTGCAAGTTGAATTGGGGGGGAAAATAGTAGAAATTGAATTCCAGATCATTGATGGAAACCTTGACTACAATATCTTACTGGGAAGGCCCTGGATTTATGCTATGGCTGTTGTTGTGTCAACATATTTTAGAAAGATTGCATTTCCCTTCCAAGGCGGGATTATAATCATCGACCAACTGACCTTTTTCCCTAATAGTTCACAAGCTACTGGAAGCATTCCATTGATCCATGGAAGTTCTCAATCACTTTAAAATATTAGAGTAGGTATCCTAAAAGAGCCTTCCTTAATGGGTACTTTTGCCCTCCCGCCTCCAAGTAATCTAGCAGAAGTGGCCACAGTGGAAACCTGTCATATGATATCTTCTACATCATCAAAGATTAAGAACTCTGACCATTTTGATAGTGTTGATCATCACGAGGTGTTGCTCCCAAGCCCCATTGAATCTTTGTAGCAATCAATTTTATGGGCTTGGGCGATGAACCCAAATCAACACTCAGTGAGTGTTTGGATAGATAGGTCTCTAGAGTATGGTACCTCTTCCGATCCTTGGTCTTGTATACATTCTATAGACAAAGGAATCATTCAGTCGATGATGATAGGAGAGACATCGTGGGAAGATTACCACCATCGTTCCCACCTTCAAGATAACAATGAAGATTATTCAAGCAACCTTAATCATCCTTCAGTTTTTTATTTTATATCAAATTCTATAAATATAGTGGATTTCGAGTGAAATCTGTCCAATATTGAAGAAACTATCGCCATTAATATCTCGACCAAACCTAATGTTGTAGAGAATATTCATGTTGGCAAATCCTATTCTTCTTTAGAACTGGAAATATACTATGCTCTCTTTCACGAATTCAGAGATGTATTTGCATGGTCATACAAATAAATGCCAGGCATTGACTCGAGCATCATTGAACATGAAATCAAGATGTATCTAGATGTCAAACTAGTATGACAACAACTTCGATCGATTCACTCGAAGAAAGCCACTGCCATTAAGGCAGAAGTTGAAAAACTTTTGCATGCTGGTTTCATTTACCTTATTTCTCTCATTGATTGGGTATTAAATATTGTTCCTATGATGAAAAAGCAAGGAACAATTAAAGTTTGCATCGATTATAGGGATGTAAATAAAGCATGTCCAAACGACAACTACCCTGCACCCTTCATTCACTAGATAATTGATGAATGTGCCGGATGCGAAATCTTTTCATTCATGGATGGATTTTCCGAGTACAACCAAATCAATATCCACCCATAGGACCAGTCAAAGACTGCATTTATATGTCCATCGGGCACATTCGCGTACCATAAACTACCTTTCGGTTTGAAGAACACAGGGGAAACTTTTCAGAGGGAAATGAACTACGCCTTCCATGACATCAAGTACATTGTTCAACCATATCTCGACAATCTACCAGCTCATTTGCGAAAATGGGCTGATCATCTGCAGCATTTGAGAGCCATATTTCTATGTTGCCAAAACTACAAGATACGACTCAATCCACACAAGTGTGTGTTTTTTGTTGGTTATGGTCAATTACTTAGTTTTCTAGTTTCTAAGGATGGAATTCAACTCGACCCATGTAAGGTTCAGGCAATCCTTAACATGCCTCCACCTTCAAATTTTCTTCAGATTCAGAAACTCCAAGGGAAAGCAAACTTTCTAAGGAGGTTTATTCCAAATTACGCCAAACTTGCTAAA
Organism: Pinus taeda; assembly: GCA_000404065.3. NCBI lineage: Eukaryota > Viridiplantae > Streptophyta > Pinopsida > Pinales > Pinaceae > Pinus > Pinus taeda. The sequence goes on along the minus strand of APFE031163417.1, from coordinate 9,770 downwards.
GGTTATATGTGTCTTTTGAAAAGAGAAGTACCCTTCAACTAGGATCAAGTTGCGCAAGCTTCCTTTGATGCTTTAAAAGGTTGCCTAGTAAAAGTATCATTAATGTATGCTCCTGACTATCAAAAAGACTTTAACCTGTATCTAGCCGCCACAGATACAACCATTGCCATGGTTTTAGTGTAAGAAGACAATGGTTTTAAGCCACAACTTAAATGATACAAAAAGCAGGTACTCCTATGTTGAAAAGCTGGTTTTAGCAGTTGTTCAAGTAGTATAGAGATTTCGACACTATATTCTCTTTCGCAAAACTATGATTTTATCAGATTGCAACCCTATGACCTACATCCTTTCGTGTCAATTACTAGGGGGGGAATATTCCAAATGGATAGCCTTTTGGAAGAGTTTGATCTGGAATTCACCAAATCCAAATCAAAGAAATCCCTCGTATTCGCAGAGTTACTTTGTGACCTCCCATCGTCGTCCAACAAATTAACATTTGAAACATCAATCGTGGGTGAGACTCTGTTTATGATATCATCAAGTGATCCATGGTACAGAGATATACTGATCTATCTCCAAACTCAAAACTTCAGGCCTAAAACCTCTCACTCTGAACAGTGGTGTATTCGATACCAAGCCAAAGACTACATGATCGTTGCTGATACACTTTACTGTCGTGGTGTCGATACAGTTCTACGGAGGTGCTTCACGCATGAGGAGGCCGAAAAAGCCTTGAATGACTGTCATTCAGGCACGTGTGGGGGGCATCTATCTGGTTATGCTACTACACAAAAGATCTTATGAGATAGCTACTTCTGGCCCACTATATTCAAAGATTACATAATTACAATTAGAAGTTGTCATGCCTGTCAGATTTTTTATCACAAAACTAGATTACCACTTGCACCGCTACATCCAATATTTGTAGTTGGGCCATTCGCTAAATGGGGCATTGATTTCATGACATGTAACCCCACCTCAGTCGGGGGGCATGGGTATATTATAGTCGTTGTTGACTATTTTACAAAATGGGCGGAGGTGAAGCCTACATTAAACAATAGTGGCGAAACGACTGCTCTTTTCTTTTTTAATCATGTAGTCTCTATATTTGGTGTTCCACAGGCTATAGTCACAGATCATGGATCGCATTTTCGCAATCACATGATGGTTGAATTGACTGCCAAATTAGGACTATCCCACAATAGTTCTACTCCATATTATCCACAGCTAACAGACAGGTTGAGGCAATCAACAAAGTCTTGAAGCACATGCTACAAAGAATGATTGGAGTCCACAAATGGAATTGGAATTTAATCATATACTCAACTCTATGGGCATATAGAACATCAGTGAGAAATGCAACTGGATTTATGCCCTTTCAGTTGGTGTATGGTCTGGAAGTTGTCTTACCAATTCAGTGCAAAATTTCATCTCTCAAGCTTGCAATTGTCTGCTTCCTGAAACATCGGAGGAAGAGGCTCATTTCTTGGAACTAATCCACTTGGATGAAACCCGTTGTGATGTCGCGCTGGCTAACGAAGCACATAAGAAACATGTCAAGGCACAATTTGACAAAAATGTCAAGCCTCGTGTCTTCTTGGAAGGTGACATGGTCTTGCTCTATGATCAGGACTCTGATAAATTGGGATGGGGTAAATTTGAACCATTATGGATGGGCCTCTATGTTGTTAAATGGGTATTGACAAAAGGAGCCTACAAGCTGATCGATTATGATGGAATTCCACTAGTGCAACCCTGAAATGGGTTGTATCTTAAACGTTACTATGCTTGATTAAGTATAATACACTCTTTGTATATATGATTTTGTTACATTTTTGTTTTCTTTTAGAGTTGTCATTTTGGTTAGGTAATCGACTTTACATTTGTTGCGGATGTCAAACTTTTTGGAACCATTTGTTGGGTATGTCGACGGAGTTAGTCATAGTATGCAGAACCTATCTTCTGTGGCCTAGATCATTTTTTCTCTAAGCGGCAAGTTAGTAAGTTTCAGGGGGATATGTCTTGGTATATCGACGAAAAACATCACTAAGTATAGCGCGTTGATCGAGCTTTTCTCTGTCACCATTTCTCATGGCGTACATCGACTCATTTTCATGCTAGATTCAAAACTCGTCATTCTACAGCTTACTAATGTTTATTTTGTTCGGAACCTAGTTATTTATCGCATGTTCCTAAGAGTTAGGATTTTGGAAAGAAAGTTTGATTCCATTCAATACCAACCCATTTCTAGAAACTTTAACACACTAACTGATTCATTGGCAAACTATGTGTTAGATAGACATTTGGAGCATTTATAAAGAAAGCATTTTACTTTAACATTTGCATCAGGATTGCATAACTTAAGCAAGATAAAACTTTGAAAATCAAAAATATGTAACTACTTATAGTTTTTACAAAAAATTTTGTGTCTAAGACAAAATGGGTCATCTGACCAAGAAACTCAAAATGAATGCAGAAAAGCATCCTAGGCTAATGATGTTGGTGATAACATGTCACCGCCTATGTGATCATGCGCAAAAGCCGGGTCCATCGACTCGGTCCTAACATCCTGAATACCAAGAGTGAGGCCCTCAATCTGATCCTGCAGCACTACCAGGGTCTCTGATATGTCCAGATCTCAAAGAACAACCCTCCCTACAGCCTCTCCTGTTGGAGCGTCAGCTGCCGCCCATGGGCATGCTAATGGTCGCACTGGCCCAATATCTACACACATATGAGTTCGATTAGTCTTGATAACATTTAAAAACACAAAAACATTATAAAACTAATAAAAAAAAATGTGGTCGAATCATTTTACCTATAGCACTCCACTGTTCACCAGCTGGTAACGCCAAATCCTGGTTACCTTGGAAATGCATCCCTACGTATCGATACTCCGTAAAGACCATCTCTTGATGGTCAAACAACTCAAAGAGGGCATCAGAGATGGAAATATTTGATTTACCAGCATGTCTGGCCATAATATCAACCCACCTCTGCATTCGTGGTTCCCTCAGTGTTGGCAATCCTAGTGAAATGTACTAAGGCTGCATCAGTGGAATCCTCTCCAAGGCAAAAGCAATCAAAATGGAATCGTAGCCAAAATTCTTGGATCTTCCATTCTTTACCTTGGAGAGATGTTCTTTTATAATAGGAAGTACCACCTCACACTATTTGCACACCTTTGGTTCCAAGCATTCCAGGGCGTACTACATGTAAGATCTGTTGGAAAAATGAAGAGTTGTGCTACTAGCCAATCTAGCAAAGGTAAATAAAATGGTCCTCAAGGGCCGATCAGTGACATCCCGAATATTGATCTTGCCATCCCTGTTGGGTTGAGATTCATCTCTACAAAACTGGTGAATATAATCTCTCACAGATTCACCCCCACGGGCAGATCCTGATAGTGAAAGCGAGGCACCACACCTCGATAACCCTATTAGAAAGTAGATATCCTTGACTTTCAATGGAATAGATTTGCCTCTGATCTAGAATACTTGGTTGATTGGATCCCAAGCATTGAGAAAATACTACAACAAACTGATTTGTTGCCTCATGCTGGATATGCGGAAGAATTTGAACAAACCACAGTTTCGCAATGCAGTAACTGTGCCTTGATCATGTAATGCAATCATGTCCTCTTATTCATGTTCACGTTCATGCCTGTGACAACCATATTGATCCAAAAAATCTAAAATGCAAACAAAAGATGAATTAGGATCCAAATTTGAACAAAAATAGGCAAAATTTCATGAAAAATCATTGTGTAAAGATTTCCTTTTGCGCCCATCGCACCCTGCCTTTTAGCAAGGTGAGATGCATACTAACTAGTTAGTGTGCATCTCAGTATGCATCGACCCTTTCGATTTAGACCACGTGCGATGATGGTAGAACGTATTCTTCAAACCCCAGGGGCCCAGAAGAATGGGAAAACATGCTCAGAATCAAAGAAGGATGGTATGAAATTGAAGAGCTCAGGGTTAGATCCTACCTGATCCTCACGGTGCAGATAATGGTCCACAAGATCTCTTGAAATCAACTGGTGTAATTTGAGGAGGAAAACCACTCCAAAGCTCCAAAATCCAAAAATTTGAAATAGAATGATGAAAATGAGAGGTAAAACTACTTTTATGTTTACTATTCATGTACTTCAAGTAGTTTAATTCATTTTTTCATATGTATGTATTTCTAATTAGTTTGATGGAGTAATTGAGCAGGTTGAACGACCGGCAGAAGAATATGATATGTGCTAAACCGTGAATTGCACATTTTTACCACAAAATGAGCAATGTTTCCACAAGGTTCAAGCTCATTAAAAAAATAAACCCACCACTGAGAATATGTTCCCCTAGAGTTCAATCTCATTAAAAAATGAACCCACCTTTGGTAAAAAACCTTTGTGATTGCCACTCTATCAACCTTTTGAGCCTTGGTTGTGTTCTTTCCATCACTTCCATTTTTTTGGCTGATCATACGCTTCTACTCCATTGTTTACCTTTTTGAGGGACAGCTACGATGAGTGGTCTTGTTAGCCACCCTCTTCACATCACAATGTTTTGAGAAGTTCCAAGATTACCCTGAACCAATTGCTACCCTAAACGCCACTCATTCCTCAAAAATGAGTCTACTTTAAACTCATTTCAGACTCGCTAAATATGAAAATACTGTCAAACTATTGGCCTTTCTAGCTCGCTAAAGTGATTGGAAGTGCCATCCATCCCGTACATTTTCAACTTTTCAGACCTGAGGGATTATCTCATGAAAAAGTTTGGGCGCTTTTCTTTTCGGCTCACTAAAGATATAGAAAAATCATCCCTTTTGTATTATTTTATTCTTTTTTGGACTTAAGGGATTATGCTATGGAAAATAACTACTGGAGTTTCCTTTTCATCCTTTTTCAATCTCTCTAAACATGAAAAGGACCAAGTTATCCTTTTCGTTAAACTCGCTAAAACAATAGCGACAAACTTGTCCACCCAGACAAGAACGATTTTCACTGTCGCTAAGCTCGCTAAAACATAGCGACAAGTTTTCCCGAAGGGAAAATTATAGAACAAGCATATGTTATCCTCCTCAAGCTTTACAAAAATAAAGAGGTACTGGTCAACGATGACTGGGGAAAAAGGGAAGAAAACTTGAAGAAATTTATTGGTAGTAGGTCACTCTTGAACATGACACTTTCACTACATCACCATTATTGAGTCAGGCTGGGTTAATCCATTCGTCGGTCATATCACCATTTGTCCTCCATGCCATCCATTTTTGGGGTTAACACTACCAATCCACCTCACTATCACCGATATGTTCAAGAGAAGTCATTCAGAGAATTCACCATCTAGTTAATGCCTCATCCACTGTAATACCTTCACCCTCCATTTTTCATGACCACCATTCCTGAAACTTGTATCATCAGCTCGTTTTCACCTCCAGAAAATCATTTGCTATGTTTTGTGTTGTAGATGTGGGATACACTAAGGCCCTCCTACGACAGGTCACTTCTTGTTGACATCAGCTCATTATCCAAGAAGTTGACTTAGAAACAACCCTTTCAGTACTTTGAAGCTTGCATGCCTTAATGGCAAGCTTCTCACTTCCGGCGATAGGTTTACATCAATGGCCTTCAACCGAGAGATTTTGTGTGGTGTTCGACATCAGATCATATATTCACACCACATGAATTGTACTATAGTACCTTGAGGGTCATCATCAGTATCGGTGATTCCTCTCGTGCCTGTTAACAACTTACATTATTGGCTGGTAATCAGGTGATGTCTTTCCTTGTTCGACTTCAGGACATCTTTTCAGATGGATCGACTTGTACATCGGGCGAAGATTGAACGAGTTTGAAGACCCTGGATCTAGTTTCATCCATCTGAGTTGCAATATATTCAAGAATATAAAGACATCAGATGTACACAGAAGCTGCACAAATGATCATCCAAGCTAAGGGATGATGACTCTACATGTTGTGGAGGTAAATCCCATCTGCGGATAGAGGCAATCCCTACTAGCCCAAATTGGGTCTAGCAACAATCAAACAATGCTATCACGTAGATTTCTAATTGCAAATCAAAGACCAGTGATGAGGGGCTACCTGGATTCCAACGCTAGTGCTTGTATAAGAGTAGACGCTCCCGTTTCTTTGCTCTGGCTGGTCACGATCCCCACGATCTCCGTGAATGGACACCTGAACATACAAAAAACGACACAAACACAAGCATAAAATCCAATAGATGCAACTATATATTAGTCGGAAAGGATATAACTCATCATCATTACAAAAGACAATAAGAGTGGAACCATAATAATAGTCTTCTATTATTGATAAACAAAGAATAATACAACCATAGTTCTGACGTCAAATCCTCCTTTGGCTGGGTGAGAAACAACACATGTCTTGCAAAGCTTGTTGGGAATGGGGAACAAGCCTCTCTCTCCTTGGTTATTTGGACAAGAATCTCCTTACTTTAGATTTAGCCTTATAGGAATGAAGAAGGCTTCTTGCATCATGAACTTGACAATTCTCAATATTTGGAACTCTGGGACTCTGGAACTAGCTTGTTAAAGGAAAAAGGACAAGCTTTTATAGATAGAGGAGAAGGAGTTAGGATCATCCACAATATTCATGGGATTGGCTTTAT
>APFE031163416.1:0-26388 GCA_000404065.3 Pinus taeda | reverse complement strand
GCATGCGATCCCTCAGCCCACCTGGCTCGAAGTTTCCCCCTACTGGAGGTCTCTGGATGAGTAAATGTCTCTACTCGTTCTCCACTCAGCTTCCCCTGTTGTGGCTCCTCCACAACCTCCTGAAGCTGATGCACCAATCGTGGCTCCTCCACCATTGTCTGAGAATTCTTCTGGCTCTGCATGTTGAGAGGTAATATACCCTCCCTCTCAACCACCAAGTCTCCATCAGTTGCCTTGCTGCTCAAGGCTTGCATGCATCTTGAACCTCAAGAGCATACAGGTTCTTGACCCGTGAACCAATATGCTTCACCTGTCTAGTGACGATGTGTCTAAGGAAAACCTTTCCCTTACTAAACACTACATCATAGATAGACTAGGGATTGCTATAAATAGGAAGGGATGCATAAATGCTATTTTTAGAACTTTCTATTTTTAGAAGTTTCACCTCTCACCCAATGTGGCCAATGACCTCACTGGCCAAACTGCTATTTTTAGCAGGTCTATTTTTAGCACATTCTAAAAATAACATTTCTTGTTGCACATTTTTCAACAAGTTAAACTAGTTCTAACTGTTGGAAGAAGTAGTAGAGGTCTAATAGTGGAGTAGTGCACCAGTGCATCACTAGTACCACACTAGTTAACTAAAGATTCACTCATAAATAACTCATGCATGTTAGCTCAGAGGAAGACCCAATTGAGATTAAAGTACAGGGACAATGTACTATTAGTTGTATAATTTTCCGAGTTGTACAGATGATGCACGCAATCAATTGAGGACCTATGTTTGGATTGCGTAGTTATGGAGAATGGATTTCCCAATTAAATATGAGTTAATTCCTCTAGGGATTGCGTAAGTAAGTAGGGGCTTGACAGACAACAAAATTGGCTAAGTGTTGGCTTGATCTGGCTTGTGAGGTAGAGAGTTAGATTGTACTAGTGCAAGAATTATTTAGGATGAACAAGCATTATATTTTCTTCTTAGATCTTTTGGTTAATGCAATATATATAGTTGGGATTTTTAGTAGTTTCTTTCCCCAGATAATATTGTGCTATGTGCAATTTATATTCCTCCTTTTCTACTTATTGTTTTCATCAATTAATTTTGGTTTCCACTGAAGAGTAGAGTATATTCTTGTCTTGTGTTTTAGCATATCACATAAGTTGTTGAATCTACATGAAAATCTACAAATTTGTCATATGTTTCTCAAGTTTTGAAACAACCACTAGATTTTTCTTCCTTTGTAGTGTTTGGGGACTCTTGTGTACTAAGTGTTGATGTGATAATCCCTTCTAAATCACCCAAGATCCTCATCTATTCAAATACAAAAATTGCATTGAATAATCACCTAGTCATTATCTTGTTTTTTATATTTCATTGGTGGCGAATTGAGAAACTATATAGGTGTCATTACACTTGATTATGCCTTACTTTAGGAACCCTAGAAGTTACTTGGTAAGCTTCCTTTTTGTTAGATCCATCCTTCTCTAAAACAAGGGGAATTGTTCCTTAGGTGAAAGTGGTAACATTTTTAATGTTCCATCAATGTTAGCATCTTTTAAAGGATTTACACAAAGGTGCTATATTTTGTGATAATAATGGAAATGCCTTATTAGTTGATGCCAAATGCATGATATATTGATCATTCAAAGGAGTCTCATTGATGTATATATGGGAGACAAAGAAGGCTAGAAATAAATAATAAGCTAACATAATTATAATTAATATAATGATATTGAAATAAGGTTATGGTTAGGGTATAAATATGCCCCTCCATTTCAAGTAGGAATTTACCCCAAAGTTTACCAAGGATGCTTTTGTATGATTAACCTATCTTCTGAAGTTGAATATTATATTGGTAGATTCCTCTCCTTGGTGAAGTACTTAGTAATTTATCAGGTCCTTACTTACTCTATCCATGTTTCAATGACTAATTCAAGCTCTAGTATAAATTTTCCCTCTTCATCAAGATTTGGAAAATATTTTGAGCTATAATATTTGTTATCACCAAAAATTTAATAATATAGACCAACATGATAGGTTTATTTAAAAAAACCACTATAATTCGTAGGGAACCACTTTTCCTAAAGTATTTTTTATTTATTGAGGTCATAAACACACTTTATGACCTTTTCCTCTTGAAATTATCCAAAAAAGCTAAAGAAAGGAAAGAAAAGAAAAAACACTGAAAGTAATGCTTAAAATTGATTTGGAAAAAATCATATTTTATTATCATGACCCTATCAAAGATAACCATATCCCTCATTGAAAGTAAAAAAGTGTTGCCAAAATTTCTCTAGAATTCACTATCATTTTTAGCCACAAAAGATAGGAGCTAAGCCCAAGTCACACACATAGGAACAACAAGAATTATCTAAAGTAGGATTCCAAGGAGACCATCTTCTTCAAATATCATTCTCCCCAAGCCTATTCTAAAATAATTTCATTGGGTAATGAATTATTTGTTCATTCTTACATAGATTCACTACTTTGGTTTGTTTCTTTTGTTCCATTTTATTTTTGTTTATATGAATAACATACGTTGGTGCATTAAGGATCCATTGGTATTGAGATAGAACTGACATGAAGCATTCAAGGGATTCTATGATATATCTTATCATAAAAATAAGGATTTGTTGACATTATCAATTCTATGGAAGTTGAGAGATAACAAATCTACATGGATATCTCAACCATCTAGACATCAAGAGCACTGATTTCCTTATTGGATTTGTCATTTTCCTAAAAATATTTCTTAGGTAAAGGGAAACATCCTCTACTATAGGAATGGGTTTTCTATTTTAGGGCATTAGTTCAATATTGACACTAATTTTAGTATTAAGATAACCTTGATTTGGTCATTGATGGGTTTACAAGTGGTTTACAAGCCTGTGGTTTTGGAAACCCATGGTATTTGTTATCGTATTTGATGTGATGAAGGATATTTAAATCCCTAAATAAATCCATTGTAAAATGCCTTAAGTGGCTTGGATTTTGGATAGCTTGGACAAGGTCAATAAAGATTTATCTTGAGTGTTAGTTTTCCTAATGAAAGGTTTAACATTGGCTTTATGTGCTTGTTGGTATTTCTATGAGCATGAATATTGGATTGTATTTAATATTTCTCTATCTGAGAATTAACATGTGGTATCAAAGCATGGGTTAACATAACCTCTAATGAGAAAGTGGTATAATGTTGAGAGCATGGAAGAGACAAACTGAAGAATGGTTCAAGGGTATATTAACCATGGTAAAATGGCACATATAAATTAATTAGAAGGATTAATGTGGTGAATTTGAAAAAACATATTGAGGAAGAAATATTTGGTTAATAAGTACTTGATTCGGCTAATCATATTTGGAGCAAGAAGGATGATAATAATTATCTAAGTTGATGTTTCATAGAATCACATGCTAAGGAACAAAATTGTGTGTGTGCGTGTGTGTGTATTGGATTTTTCATTTTATCACTTATGTAAAACGGGACGCAAGACCATAAGACCTATTTTTGGATACACACCACTAGTTTGATGGTTTGCTTGTAAATTCTATATGTAGACCTAGGTGGTGGGGAAGGGGCATGTTGTTCTTGGAAACATGGTAAAAAAAGCTTTGAGAAAGGTATGTGAAGATCCCAAGTCAAGTTTGAAGGGGATATGTTGGGTTAATATTGAATTGGTTATTTGAGTAATTAAGATAACCTTGATTTATTCATTGATGAATTTACCATTAGTGGGTTATAAGCCCAGGGTTTTTGTAACCCACAATATTTGGTGTGATGAAGCCTATTTAATGGGTTTAAGAATTCCAATGTAAGATACATCAAGTGGCTTGAAGTTCGGATAGATCTAATAAGGGCAATAAATAATTTTATCTTGAGTATTGGTTTTCCCTATGAAGGGTTTCTAGGGTAAACATTGGCTTTATATCCTTTTTAGTGTTTCTAAGAGAATGGATTTTGTGTTGTATTTAATATTTTTCTATCTAAGAATTAAGGAGGGATTCAATTGGCACATGATTTAAAGGGAATCATGAAATCGGGGCATCTTAGGAAAATGGTAACAATAATGGTAATATCATCACAAAGACTACGTTGGTGATTTGTGTGTGAATATCTAATACATTTATATGACTTAGAAAGCATAACATGGACCAAAAGAGTGGATGGGTAAGGTTCTCATTCATCATTTTTAAGAAGTCCTTTGATTTTAAGGAGTGAAGGACAATTATTCATAGCATGGCTAATGAGATTGCATAAAACACATAGTGGTTGGACTTTAAGTGCAATGTTAGGAGTGACCATGTATTTTCCAACATTATCAATGCCCCTTTTTGTCTTGGTCTTGGCCTCTTTGTCAACTCCTTTCCTCCTTTTAGTATCAACGGGTCGGGATTACGTAGGTATCATGGTAGTTGTTATCAATTGGATAGATGTTAAGGCTAAATGAGTCATATCATAGGGTGGGTATGGGTACGAGGTCCAAGTACCGAATAGGAATCCCCAAGGAAAGGTTAGGAAGTTCAACATGGACATAACAAGGGGACATATTATGGGCACTCAATATTCCAAGTGACAATAAAGGAATTTGTCCAAACTGGTAATGTTAGTGTTAGTGTTGATGATGTGAAAGTTATAGGTTCAATAGAGGGTTGTAAGCATGAACCAACAAGCTTATTGGATTATTGTGAGGATAATTCCATGAACACTTTTTATGATCTTGGTTGAGTAAAGGAAGGTGGAGGACCAAAATACACACCAAGCAAGGTAGAGTCTTTGTAGACTCCTAGGTTGATGTTACAAAAATAAGTGATGATTTGGTTCCTACCCATTGAAGAAATCAAATTATTAGGATTTATATAAGACATAGGATCATGGTATGTAAATTGGTAAATGTTTATTATATTCCCATTATGAGGGAATCTCATGGTACAATAAACTAAAGAGAACACTACCTTTATGGAATACAAAAAACTGTGATATAAGAAAAAATTATAGTCCAATAGGTAATCTAAGACTTCCATGTGGAGAACTTTATTCCCCACCAATTGTATGGTATAATTAAAATACAATCCTTCTAGCTATGGGTTCGACCATCATACACATAGAGGTTGATTTTATATTGGGAAATATTGGGTGAATCTAGCTTTTTCAAGAACTAGGTAGACATCATGAATGTTGATGCACCTTTATTGATGATGCATAAATGAATAATAATGTTCTTTATGGATATTGGAACTTGAAAGGCCATAAATGAGGGTAATGGAGGGTACTTATATTTGTTAATACCAAAGTCTATCATTTGATCATTTGAAGGGTCAACAATGCTCAAAGTATATAGTAATACATTCCATTGTGAAGGACATGTTTGGAGTACTTCTAAATTTGACATAGTCGAAAGGGATAGCACTAGGTCATTGTTGACAATGAGAAGTTTTGATGCTTATTGCGTAACACTTTTAAAAATCGTATGGATAAGTGAGATAGTTGGGATTGATACCCTAGGTTTACAGAATTTTTAATATACAACTATATTTGGGGCTTAGGCATTCAAATGTTGAAATCATTTTTCTTTTGTAATTTAAAAAAGCAAAATTGAACACACACACACAAGAATAAAACAGTTAAAATAGAAAATGAATTAAATAGAACAATAATTGTGCTCAAAGTATAAATGAAACAAAGTAACAACTCAAATTGTTAATAAAACAAATATGAAAAACAAACACACACACACACACACACACACACACACACACACACACACACATGATTTTGGACCAAAAATGTGTCTTTACAGACCCCGAAGAGAGTAAGGATCAAAGAAGATCCTTAGATGCCAAAGATGCAAAAGAATCATATAATGGAAACTAGGTGCCAAAAGAAAGCAATAAGTACAAGTATTCACTGGATCACTTCAAGTAATAGCCAAAATATCATTAAATTCTGCAAAAATTAAATTAATCAACACAAGATTTATTTTAATTTCTAAATAGAATGAACAAAAAATTAAATCAAACATATTGACCTTGAAGAATAATTTAAATAATTCCAAACTATCTTTCTTTGTTAACTTTCAAGGTGTTCCCTACTATCAACAAGACAATGTTAGTCACATAACAGTTAGAAAGGAGAAACATTTAGAATGATAATTAAATGTCAAGTTTTAGTGCACCTCTACTTAGAATTATATTCTTCAATCTATAATCTTCCTTCCTTTTATTTCAGTGGAAATAACTTTGGTAGTTGAACTATCTCTTAATTCATATTTTTTCATTAATTTCACACTAATAGCTAAATCGTTTTAAGGGAAAGAACAATTTACAAAATTTTTAAATAAAAATAACTATAACAAGGTGGGGTCCCACAAGACTCCTTTAATACTTATCAAATATTCATGTTGTTTCTTGTAACTCCCATTTATAATCAACACAACATCATAAAGCAATAATATAAATGTATCATATGAAAAATCATAAAATCATCATCATATCAACATATACCCCTTGTGCCTCCCAAAAGTTATAATATATAAAATTCATGTCATCATAAAAAATATATCACATATGCTTCAATATGTCAGAGTATAATGTGCCAAATATCAAAGAAAATAACAATTAAAAAGTTTATATAATGTCTGGATGAATATCACAAAAAGAATTTTCTCTTTTCTTTCCTCCTTGACCTTAACTATATGTAATTTACAAGAACCATAAGAGTCAAAATTGGGCTTATCTAGGGGTATTTTCCATTTATCTTCATGGATGACAAGGATGGGATGTGAGGGAAGAGATCTAACAAAAGAAGCAATAGAATGGATCACATGGATGGGAGCATATATGGCTAGAGTGTTCACAAGCATGGAAGGCCAATGCACAACACTAGAGGGAGGTTGTAGATGTTCAGGGTTCCATCCTGTAGAAATTATGATTGTAGATTAACCTGATAATGCAATATAACTAAAGAAAAATACTTTAACCTACTTCTACATTCAATTTGTGGAAGCTTAAAGGATTTGAGCAAGATCAAGCTGAACACATATAACCAAAAGAAGAATCAATGCACATGAAACACAAAAGAATACGCAGGGGAAAGCCTCAGCTAAAAAACCCACTATCTGTATTATCATACAAGTTGGAAATATCTCAGAATTACACCAAGCCTTAGCTCTCACAGCTAGCCAACTCTTAGTAAAATCCTCATTTATGCTTATAGACAAAATAGACTTCTCATCAGCCTTCTCCTCTACCCTCCGAGCTCCTATTTTCTTGCATTGTTTCTCCTGGGTGATCCTCCTGTTACCAAGTGGAACACTAATCACTCACACTGATCTCACACCCTGTAAACTATGCAATCCTCAAGGAATGAATTCCTTCTACATGCATGAGTTTTTTTTTATAGGAAAACACATGCAATTGATAATACACTGTCCCTATCTTTAATCTCAACTGGGTCTTTCTCAGAATCGACATGCATGAGTTAATGATGAGAGAATATTCATTTATTTGGAGTACACTAGTTGAGTGCATGCATGCATCAACTGTCTGATAACTCACAATTAGTTCCTCAAACATTTTGGAACTAATTTAACTGGACTTAACTTAGTACACTGAGCTAACTAATTACCACTCAAATATAACTCAATATTATCTCCTTAATTAAGGGATAATATCCTTAATTTAAAGGATAACTATTACATGACTTCGAAAGACTTCTAACTTGAAGTTCTCCAACTAATTAACTCAATATGAATTAATTAATTATTTTTCAAGTAGTTAGTGAGACTAAATTCAAATTTTAATTCACAATTTTGATTCAAGGACAAATTAAAATTGGAATATTCTTGTTTCCACATTTCAACACTCCCTCTCAACAAGAAAGGGATTATCTGCCACCCTGATCTTGTCTCTATGGAACTCGAATTTACACTTTGACAATGCCTTTGTAAAAATGTCAGCATCTTGCTCCTTGGTCGAAATATACTGCTACAGCATGATCCTCCTCGCCACATAGTCTCTGAGATGATGATACCAAATTTCTATATTCTTGGACCTGTCATGAAATACTATATTTTAAAAGAGTTTGATACAGCTATGATTATCACGATAGATCACAGTTGGATCCATCCTCTGATCAAACAAACCAACTAGAATTTTTTGCATCCAAATGGCCTCACATGTTGCCTGACTTGTAGCCATTTATTCAGCCTCTGCTGAGCTAAGTGCAACTGACCTCTGTTTCCTGCTGTACCAAGAAATTGCAGTTGAACCAAGGTTGAAAATTCCTCCCAATGTGCTCTTCCGATCTGATGGACTCCCTGCCCAATCTACATCCGTGAAGCCCTGTAGCTTCACTCCCCCTGACCATCTGTACCATAATCCAAACTGAGATGTGCCTCTGAGGTATCTCAAAACATGATTCACTTCCTTCCAAAACAACTTGGTAGGCTAAACCATAGCTTGACTCAGCTGGTTCACCACAAAGCACAAATATGGTCATGTGTTCACTAAATATATCAATGAACCCACAAGCTACCGATATATAGTATCCTCTACTACCTCGCCTAAAGTAACATCCTCCTTCTTCTAGTTACTTGCTAGAGGAGTCTGCATGGGCTTGCATTTCTCCATGTGGAATCTATTGAGCATCTCGTTGGCATACTTTCCCTGAGACACAAACAACTCCCCATCCTTTTGCCACACTTCCATGCCAAGGAAGTAATACATGAGACTCATGTCTTTCATCTCGAATTCTCTTGCAAGGTCCTCCTTGCAAGACATGATAAACTGATCATCACATGTCAATATGAGATCATTAACATAAAGTACAATGGTCAACGAATTACCTTTCACCATGATGTGGTATAGGTTCACATCCACTTCACTCCTTGTGAAGCCCAACCTAGTGAATTAGTTTTCTATCTTGCTGTATCAAGCACGAGGTGCTTGCTTCAGCCTGTACAAAGCTCTCTTGAGTTGGAACACATGAGACTCGTGATCGAAGGTCTCAAAACCTTCCAGCTACTCTATGTACACCTCTTCCTCAATCTTGCCATTGAGGAATGTAATATTCACATCCATCTGATGGATCTTCCAACCCATCTGTGTTGATAGTGCCAGCATCGATCTGATAGATGAGTACCTTGCGATAGGAGAAAAAGTCTCATCATATTTAATCCCCTTGACCTGTGAAAAACCATGGGCAACAAATCTTGCCTTGTGCTTCTCCACACTACCATTAGCAGATTGCTTTACCTTGTAAAGCCAATGGGAACTCACAACTAACTTGTTCTCCGGTCTTGGAACTGTTATCACTCAAAAGTCTTCCCTAGAAGTTATAAAAAGAAGGAATAATCTGAGGTAACCACAAACCTAATCTTTTAGACCCAGGTTCTAGTCAACCTAAGTCCATAGAGGGCTCTCTCTTTATAATTTAACTTTGTTTTGGGTGGGATTTCAGGATAGTTCTTAGTTCTCATGATGTTTTGGTTTTGATTGGGTAGTGGACTTAAGCAAAAAAGATGGGCAAAGCAAGTATTCATGCCATTGGGCTTATGGAGTCAATTAAAGAGTGGCTTAATTGGAACAGATCAATTATTAAAGGAGGAGTTCACAAGGCAGACTAGCACAACAAAAAGCAAATCTGCAGGTTCAGATGGATGAGGTAGTCCTAATTAGGGTAAAAGGGCAATGAAGAATCCTTAAATCGGGATCAAGATGAAGAACAAAAGGAGATCAGTAGCAAAGGGCAATTAAGAATCCTTTACTATGGACCTAAGGGAGGGAACTACGGAAGTAAGGGAACAATTAAGAATTCCCAGACCAAGATAGTTTAGTAGAAAATAGTGAGAAAGTAAATAGTCAAGATAGAGAGAATTAAAGTAAATTTTGAAATATCATTCCTTGTCTACTATTCAGATTTCATAGAGAAAACATGTGAATATTTATAACATGACAAGAATACAATAATAAACATGAAGAGATAATAATTATTTGGTTTCCATTGTGCCCAAGAATCCTATGAAATGTCTTTAGCTTTATTTCATGACCCAACAAGCCAGTCCGGTCTTGATTACAATAGCTCCTTAGCTTGATATGAAATGTCTACAAAAATGTCTATTAATCAACCCTAATTACTTAGAAATGTGAAGTGCTTATACAAAAAATGTTACAAAATATATCATAACAATATAATTATTCTAGGAAATCAAAAATATCTTCAAGCATGAAGATAGAGAGATGGAAAACTGCCTTCTCACTGTCCCTTTTATTGTGATTGTGCTGACTGTTGTAATTCGAATTTGGATCTCTTAGTTTCTTGATATATGTGTGTTGAAATCACTTTATGTCTTCAATCTATTGATACTCTTTACCTGCTACACTTTGACCCTGTTTCACCTATTTTACTTGGCTGCCATATTGATTTGTTGCAGTAACTTTATATTAAATATATTAAGTTTGTCCACCAGTCACCTTAAGGTAATTTCATCTTTAGCATATTTCTATATATCTCATTAGCTTCGGTGTACTTGGCAAAATTTGGCTTGTTGACAAACAGGTGCTTTACTTCATGCTCTAAGAAGAACAAATTTTCTAGATTATCATACATTACCTTTCTCGTGGGTAGAGCTTTTACCCCTGAAGTACTAGCTTGGCTATTGGCCAACTTGTTTAATATTTCAATGTAGTC
This sequence comes from Pinus taeda, assembly GCA_000404065.3. Classification (NCBI taxonomy): domain Eukaryota; kingdom Viridiplantae; phylum Streptophyta; class Pinopsida; order Pinales; family Pinaceae; genus Pinus; species Pinus taeda. The sequence continues at coordinate 15,703 of APFE031163416.1, read as the reverse complement.
ATCTTGGGTCATAAGCTTGTCATGGATGACCATAGGACTTGGAAGTCCTTTTTCCCTCAAAATACCAAACTTTGTCATAAATCTATCAATATTAGTTTTGATGCTTTGACATCTTTTCTCAAGATTGAGCATATGGTTCCTTTTGGTAAGAATATTCTTGATTTTAATGATGGTCCTTGTCCTATCTTCTATGCCTAGTTCATCCAGCTGATACCTGTTCTTGCTATTCAAGAGTGTTATCAGTTGGTTGGCCTCTTCAGGCTTGTCTCCCAGCTCTTCTCTTACCTTGTGAATTGCTTTGGTGGCCACTTTCACCGGTTCAGTCTGCTCAAAAATTTCTTGGATTGATGGCCAAACATCATTGACAAAGTCAATGATGTTGGCTCAGAGCATTTTCTTTATATCTCCTAGTGGTTGTTGCAATGTCAAGTCCTTTTCAAGGATTTTTATCCTTTCACCCATTCGTTGACTCTTATGAGCTTCTTCTTTCTATTGTATTTGTGCAAGTTTGCAATCAGTTTCCAAATTTGAAATTTTTTCTCTAAGATTTTTAAGATCGGTAGCCTGGATGGTCATTTTCTCCATGGATTTTACTAATTCAACTGTCATCTCTGTGGAAGTAACTGCACTTGTAGATGTACATGTGACTGGCATAGTTGTAGCTGGTGGAACTATTGGTGCTAAGGAAGCAACCAATGTAGAGGGCACTACTGTAGACACTGTAGGAATGATAGCCTATGGAGTGGTGGCCAACTCACTCAGCCTAGACTGAATCAAGTTGTCTAGCTCTTTCTCTGTTTCTTTTAGTTGATCATTCAACTTAAGGACTAATTCCATAAACTCCTCTTCCTTCCGAGTTTCTGATACTTCAACTATTTGTGGATGATGTAGAGGAGGAATTTTGAGCTTCTTTTTCAATGCAACTATGTCATCATTTTTCTTTTTGATTAGCTGTTCTGTAGCCTTTATATCCTTGGGATCATGCCCCAAATATATGATTAAGTCCTCTAAGGACTTTATCCTAGTATCCTTGGCCTGTGAAGAGGCCTTCTTTAGTTGGAATTGCGCTGATATATTATTCAATGAATTTTGGAGTTGATGCGCTGCAATGGCCTTGCTGGTTAGTGTGGAATAGAGCATTTCCCTGGTCTATTTTTGTAATTCTATTTGGTTGATAGGATGTATATCCTTCTCTAACACCTCAAAGTTTGTCTTCAAGTAATTTGCTATAGACCTAGGCTATTGTGTGGTAGGCTTTATGAAAGTCATTTTCATCTTACCTTCTTTTACATCAAAGGCTAACATTAACCTTGTTTGATTAGTGAGAGACATTTTGAGGTATTGTGCATAGCTTTGGTCCTTCAATATTTCATTTCTGGCCTTTATTTCTTTGTATTTTTCTCTAATATCCTGGTCCTGGCCAGTTGGAGTCCTGAATGAGGATAATTCCATGCTCTGTTGTCTTTCCAACATTTGAGCCTGTGTAGTGGAAGATTCTTGTGTCCCTTCAGAGGGAGTGGTCTGCCTGCTCTCTGTTCTTTCTGTACCTATGGTTCCAACTGTTTCCTCTGTGAACTCTTGTTCTGAAAAAGGATTTAACCTTTGCCTCTTGACATAAGTTTCTGCAATAGGTCTACTGGAAGGAGTAGCCTCCTCTCTATCTCTTTTGGGATTATTCTCCTCATTTAGAGGAGTCTGTACAATAGGAGGATTACTCATGATGTGTTCTGCTTGAGCCAACTCTTCTTATATGTCTGGTTGCTCTGATTCTTCTTGCTCTTGAGGTCCTTCTTCTACTTGTTGCCCACTGTGCTCTTGTGTTTCCCTTTGGGATTGGGATTCTCTTGGCACCTGTACAAAGGAATCTTCATCAAGTCTTATTTCTAGATCAATCAACATATTATTGACAACAACTTATGTGCTATCTCTGTCTACTAAAGTGTTCTCCACCCATTCTAGTTGATTTGCATACTGTTCTATCTTAGGAATTCTGTGGTGGATATAGGGAGATAATTTGTTATTTTGTCTCCTATTGCAGATGAAACCAAAAGGGTCATATTTCCATATGAAGCTTTGTTTCAGTTTGAGCCTTTGAAGGATTTCTTCTACTTACCTTCCATCTTCCCTACTATTGCATATAAAGGGGCCAAGCTGGTATTTTATTCTAAGTTGAGCTTTCTTCTTGGCCTTCACAAAATGTACCTCATCTAAATTAATCATTTTCTTTTAGTAATCTAGAGCAAACAATCTCATGGGGAGGTATCTTGGTACTTTGTAGGGTGCTAACTCACAACCATATATTCTGATTTCAGTGTGATTTTGGTATAAGTACCAATCTCCCACTCTGTATTGTTTGGACAACTATAGGACCCTTCTGATATCTGCACTAATTCTAGGGGGAGGACTTCCTAACAACATAGTTGCCACTGGGTGAACAAAAAGATCTATGAAATCTGTATAAGTATATGAGGAGTCATATTGGTGGATTAATGGGGTCTAGAAGACTACTGATATAGGGTTGCCTCTGGTATCAAGCTTTTGAAGTGTAAATGGTAATTTATCAGCTTGATAGTACAGGAAAAGATGATATAAAATTGATGAATAGTTGAACACTCTTTCATTGTCCATTCTAATGAATTGATCATGTATCTTATCTGCTATGAACTTGGCATAATCAAACATGATAGCAGGGGGTTGTCCAGGAGTGTAAATGGACATGAAGGCTATGATAATCTCATCAACAATTCACTTGTAGTCTGACCTAACACACTAGATATCATTTCTATGATGTCTCGGTCAAGTTCAGAGAATATGGTCCACATGTATGGGGGAGGGTCCTTTGGAATGTATTTCTCTTCCCTAATGAAGGTCTGGAGTAACTGAGCAAGTTTGATGGAGGTGATTGTAGGGAATATGTTAATTAGGTCTCCAATAGAAAGGGGGGTCATGTTTTGGCCTGGTTGCAACTGTAGCATTTCATTGATAGATTCAACAGTGATGGTAAATAATATAGTATGGTCAGGAGTCATCACTTCTCTTTGGCTGAGACTGTAGTTCATATGGCAATAGTGGATAATTTTAGGGAAGATATGAACTCTAGGGAATTGGTACTTGGGTAAACCTGATTCCCAAAGACCTATTTTGTCTGCGTGGTTTAAGTACTGGTCTTTGTACCTACAGTATAACTTTTCTAGGATTCATGGATAGAGGTGTCTTTGATTTGAAAGTCTTTTTCTACCAAAGGGAGATGGTTTAAGTCTTGGTGGGGAGTAGAAATTTTTAGGACATTCAGTGCAACTAGAGAAACCATCCTTGGTTCTTGTGGATTCAAGGACGAGGTTGAAAGGTTTTCAGTCAAATTGGGGGCAAATTGGTTCAATTCAGAGTATTTTAGGATTGATGGTCAATTTGTTTTACTTAATTACTTAATAAATTACAATAATTGAGTAACAAGTTTGGGAATTAAATAGGGTTTCTCAGTAATTTTGGGTAAATACCTGGTTTTGGCTCTAAAAGGGTTGATGAGCGACTGTGCATGGTTGCAGGAAGTGTACATGGTTGAAGAGTGGTTTAGAAGTTCAACAGCTTCAGCAGGTTGGAAATTGGATGGGGCTTGATGGTTGCATGGACTCTAACACTTGCATGGAGGTCTGAGCGGTCATTTTCACGATAAAACTAAAAACAATGAGTTTTTTTAGTTTTATTTGTAATCTCAACTATTTTGGCAGGTACATGGGGAAAGGTATGTTTGGCATGAAGTGGGGGATGAGACGTTTTGTCATCTAGTGGGAGGTGGTAAGTGGCTTTAGACTGCATCGCTTTTGGGCTGGAGTGGTTTTGGGGGGAGGCCGCCCAATGCCACTCATCGGGTGCCACGTAGCAGCAGGGTGAAAATTCAAACCACCCATATTGGGTAGGTAAAGTTCGACCTTTGGAGGTGCCCAATATGATCATCAACAATCAGATCAAATGGGGCCTGATTGTACAGTGATCGGGGTGAGGTTTTGACATGAGGTTTGGTGGAGGGGCCCGACAGAGGTTTAAGCATGGCAGGATTAAGTTAATCAATGGATTATGGCGTTGGGGGTGATTTCAATGGCGAAGGTCAATTATTAATTAACCACAGATCAATTAATTAATCTCTTTTATTTGGATATGGTTTTTATAAAGTTTATATTTCAAATTTTTTCAGGGTGGGATATTAATATTAGGGGTTTTAGTAAATACATAGGGAGAAACGGTTATTTTCTCGGAAGTTTAATATATAAATAAAGTTAAAATTTAATATGAATGAAGGAGGAAAATGTTTTAGCACTAAGTATAAAATTAATTCTTTGCAATCTGTTTTTGCTTTTGACATAGAAAACATAAAAACTTAGGCTAAGTGTATATTTGTGAGTTTTTGCGAAATGGGTTCTTATATGGGGGGTGATTACTTTCTAAGGTTTTATCCTTAGAGAAAGGGGTTTATTAGGGGAAAGTGAGTTTATTTGGGAATATGAGTGAATTTAAAGGGGGTGAATGTTTATGAGGGGACTTTTAGTACTTAGGACCTATAAGTTATTGGCCAAGGGTCTGATCCCTCTAGAAGTTAGAGAAATGCTCTGAGCCCCTTTAACTTAAGGTTTTAGGTACTTAAGACTTTTCCTTGGAAATTAGTTAAGTGGAAAATGTAATGAATGAGGGAGGTTAATAAATTAACTTTGTGTACTTTGGTAAATGCTCAATTTTCATCCATACTTAGAACTTTGATGATGAAGGTGAATAATATGATCTTATCTAATCAATCATCACAATTCTGCAACCATTCTTCTACTTACCCATCTACTCATCCTACAATTTTCACTTCTTTTTATTAGGGTGCACTTAAACTGGGAAACCCTTTACCAAAACTTTTCTTTTCTTTTACAAAATTAATCTATCTAAGTCTAACCTTATTACATCCAAGGGCTTAGATTAAACATTTGAGCTTCTTTTATTTACTCTACCTATCTACTTATCTGCCAAGATTAAACAGTTTGGTTAGATTTTATTCTCTATCTCTAAGCATAAAATTGAAAACATGAAATAGCCAAGTTTAAAACATTTTGGCCATCCATGGATTGTGGCAAAGGTAGCAAGCTGCACACAATCTTTTATTCTGCATGAAAAGTAAATAGTAGTGGCATTTTGACTTGCACACTTTCATGGTCTTTTTTCTTTCTTGGGGTTCATTTTTTCATCTTTTTGGACCTTTTTTTTTATTCTTTTTGTCCTTTGATTTTTCTTTTAGGACATACCCTCTTTACATTTTTTTATTTTTTTATTTTTATTTTTTGAATATAGAAAGCATTTGCAGAAAGCAAAGGTATGTACATATTACAGATTTGATCTCAGACATTTAAAAATTATGATATCTATTGATATAGGAACATAAAAATGGCCCCACTTAGGGATGGCATTTCCTGGTGAAATGTCAATAACTAGCAGATCAATGGCCTTCTAAATTACTGTGATCTTACTCTACAACTTTTCCCTTTTACTTTACTGCATTATTGATATTTATGACAATGAAACTTTTGAAGCTTACGACCTTCTCTTTGGGCTTCAACTCCAAAATTACCATCCAATCAACACTAAAATTTTGAAGAACAAAATATGTACACGTGATTAGTGAAATCAGTCACTAGGATCTATGTAATGCTTAAGCATTCGACCATTAACTTGTCCTCCATGTACTTTAGTACCATCCAATTCTTTGAGGAAAAAAGCATTATTACCGATGAAAGCATAAACAAAGTAAGGGCCTTTCCATAGGAAGTCAAAATTCCCATGTTTACCTTTATCCTCCCTTCTTGAGTCCCATTTCAAAACTTTATCTCCTAGGTAGAAATTTTCTTCCTTAGTCCTTTTGTCAAAAACTTTCTTGATTTTCTTCTACACAACTTGGGATCTAATATACACTTCTTCCCTAGTTTGCTATAAGTGAATTGTTTGGTTTATCCTCCTTTGAATATCATTTGGCTCAAATTTTACTTCTTGGAGCAACTTCATCACTGGTGTTCCTAAGGAAGATAGGAAAACAACCTCCATTCCATAGATTAGCTGATAAGGATTGGTACCAATGGATTTCTTTGTGGTCAGCCTACCGTCCCACAAGGCATTTACTAGCTTCTTGTTCCAGGTTTCCTTGTTATCTTCCAATAATTTTTTGATGATATTCACTAAGCTCTTGTTGGAATACTCTGCTAGTCCATTTCATTAGGGATAGTAGGCTGTGGAGTGACCGAGGGTTATACGATATTTGTTGCAGAAATCAATCATCCTCTTTGACTTAAAAGTTGCTGCATTGTTTGTGATGATTTTGGTTGGGAAACCAAATTTGGATAGAATGTTGGCCTCAAGGAAACCTATTATGACAGTATCAGTAGCTTGTCTTGAGGGTATGGCTTCTATCCACTATGTAAAATAATATGTGGCAGTCAAGATCCATCTATGTTGGGCAGAGGAAGGGGGATGAATTTCACCATTGAAGTCGAGACCCCACTGTTGAAATGGTGCTTCAGTAGATATTCGTTTCAGAGGTAAGGGTAATAGTTTTATTTTTCCTTCAAAGATCTGACATTTGTGACATGAGGTTAAAAATTTATTTACATCAAAAAATAGAGTGGGTCAGTAAAAACCAGCTCTTAAGATCTTCTCAGCTGTAGTCTTCCAATAAATATGTCCCCCACAGTCACCTGCATGAAACTCCTATAATATTTTGTCAGATTCTTCCTTTAATAAACAATTAAGAAGGATGCCTTTGTGATTTTTCCAAAATAAAGCATTTTCAATGATGCAAAACTTCAAATATTTCATTTTTAAGAGCCTACTTTTAGTCTTGAATAACTCTGAAGGAGCTTGAAGATTTTGTAGAACATATATAATGTCAAGATACCATGGTGAGTCAGTAAAGGCCTGACTGATGTGTGGAGTTGCCATCTCCTCTTCATTATCCAATTCTGCAATGAGATTTATGTCTAGGGTCTGACAGTTTGATTCAGCCATGAGCTTCGCTAAACCTTGTGCCTTTGATTAATTTTGTAGGTTTAATTTATAAGTCATATTATAATATGGTAGCTATCCACTTTCCTCTCTTTCCATCTAGTCCATCCTGTGTTAGGATGTCTTTGACTACAACATTGGGAACATAAGCTACTATATGAGAGTATAAGATATAAACTCTGAAATCTTTAATAGCTTTGACTAGAGAAAAATATTTCTTTTCCATTATATTATACTTTAAAGGTGCATCTATCAGGGCTTCACTAAAGAAGGCTATTGGTTGTTCAAAACCCTGATCATTTTTCTACAGTAGGACTGCAACAATGGTATGTTTCGAGGCAAAAGAAAATATGATGAAATCCCTATCAAACATTGGACTAATGAGAACTGGTGTTTGTGTGAAGGCGATCTTTATATCTTCAAAAGACCTTTTAGCCTCAAATGTCCATTTAATAGTCGAATCTTTCTTTAACATGTTGTTTAATAATGTAATTAGTTCATCTAAGTTAGAGATAAATCTTCTCAAAAAAAAAAAATTAACTAAAAAGGCTTGTAGTTCTCTGATGTTCCTGGGATGTGGTATTTGCAAAATGGCTTCAATTCTAGCTAGGTCAATCCAGATACCATCTTTGGAGATTATATGGCCTAGTAATTTTCCCTCTTCCAACCCAAATAACAATTTTTTAGGATTTAGGGAAATTCCATACTTCCTACACTTGGTGAAGACCTGTCTGAGGTGATCCAAGTGTTGTTGATCTGATTTAGAGAATACCGTGATATCATCTAGGTATATTACCAGGAAGTCATGGATTTATTTAGGAAAGGCTATGTCCATTGCTCTTTGAAAGGTGGCCCCTGCATTGTTTAACCCAAAATACATTTTGACATACATGAAAGTGCCCCATGGAGTAGTGAATGCAGTTTTTTCCTGATCATCTAGGTGAACTAAAATTTGGTTATAACTAGAAAACCCATCTAGCAGTGAGATTTTGGTTGAACCTACTACCCTCTGTAATATGTGATCCATCTTGGGAAGGGGGTAGTTATCCTTAAGTGAAACTTTATTTAGATTCCTAAGGTCAACACACAGTCTAATTTCGCCAGTTTCTTTCTTGTAGTTACCAAATTAGAAACTCAATCTGAGAATCTAATTGGTGCAATGATCTTGGCTTCGTACATTATTTTGATCTCCTTTTCAATAGAACGTAATAGAATGGGGTTAATCATTCTAAGCTTCTATCTAAAAGGCTTCTTGTTTGATTTCAAGGGAATGGTGTGTTGTATTATTCTTGTATCATAGGACTTAAGATCCTCGTAACTCCAAGAAAAAACATCTTGGAATTCCTTCAACAATTCTACGTATTTCTATTTTTCATTAGGAGGTAAAGACTTTGAAAGTTTTAGCATTTTTGGATCTTCTTCAGAGCCTATATTACACTCCTCTATGTCCAATTTTAAGGGTTCCATATTTTACTTTCTAGGGACATTGTTTGAATCAAACAAGTCCTCCAAAGGAGTTAATCCTTTGGGAAAAAAAATGATTTTAAGATTGATGACTTCAGATTCTTCGTCGATTGCCTCATTAATTTAAGTATGGGGGTTTACGCAATGCATTATATTAGATATCATTTTGGGATTCAACTGCGTTAAGTAAGTCATTCACGTATGACCATTTCCATGAGAGGTAGTCGTAACTGACTAATTTCTCATGATTTTTTGGAATAGTTCACTTAGCACTCATTGCATCGGGTGATGCTCACAGGGGTGAAGAAGTGGGATTGAAACTAGTGAAATGTGGAGAACGAATCACATAGCATCAATCATCACTTCCGGGGCTTGCACCCGGTAACCAGGACTTCCCAGGAGGTCACCCATCCCAGAACTCCTCTGGCTCAAGCGCGCTTAACTGTGGAGTTTTTCCCACAATCAAGCCCACTTAGCTTGCTACCCCATTTGCAAAACCTTAGCAAGTATTGTGCCTCATGAACCATTCAAGTAGAGATCCCTTGACTCTTTTTGAATTTAAGTATGGGGGATTACGCAGTGCATTATATTAGATATCATTTTGGGATTCAACTGCGTTAAGTAAGTCATTCAAACGTATGACCATTTCCATGAGAGGTAGTCGTAACTGACTAATTTCTCATGATTTTTGAATAGTTCACTTAGCACTCATTGCATCGGGTGATGCTCACAGGGGTGAAGAAGTGGGATTGAAACTAGTGAAATGTGGAGAACGAATCACATAGCATCAATCATCACTTCCGGGGCTTGCACCCGATAACTAGGACTTCCCAGGAGGTCACCCATCCCAGATCTCCTTTGGCTCAAGCGCGCTTAACTGTGGAGTTTTTCCCCACAATGAAGCCCACTTAGCTTGCTACCCCATTTGCAAAACCTTAGCAAGTATTGTGCCTCATGAACCATTCAAGTAGAGATCCCTTGACTCTTTTTGAATCTATAATTTTGTAAATTTTGTGGGATGTAATCTATCTTTTCATCTTCTACTTTGTTAATTTCTATTTTATCAGTGTAATCAAAATCTAAGGTTATGTCTTTATCTATGTTGCTATTTACAAATTTATCATCTAAAGTTAGAAAATTGTTAATTTGTTGATCATCATTGAACACTTGCCAGTTCTTTAAGTTGTTAGGAATAGAAGCTCTGTGCCTAACCTCAGAAGTGTACTGATGGTTAGCCTAAAAAGGTAACTTGCAAGTACTAGCAAACATAGCCAGCCTATGAGCTTGCATATTGTGTTTTCTTGGAATACCAACAAGCTTGGTTTCTAAAAAAGTATTTAGTATTTCTAAAACTGTTCCTCTATAAAATCCTAACCTAGGATCCCTGGTCATATAAACAACCTTAATTTGTTTTATTACCAACTCGGAATCTCCCGTAATAGAGACTCTTATGGCTCCTAACCTTTTGACCAATTTGAGACCTAAAATAAGTGCTTCGTACTTGGCCATGTTTCTTGTACATTTAAAGTTCAATCTGTAGGCATGACCATCTGAATGATCATTTTCTAAGTTGTAAATCCATATTCCTACTCCTGCACCTAGTTTATTTAATGACCCATCGAATTCAAGATGCCATAAAATTTCATGTTCATAATTCTTACTATCTGGGGGTACAAAATATTTTTTGACTAAGGTATCTAGGTCATATTTATTATCTGAAATCTCTTGAATTTGGACACTTTGATTGTCTTCTGCTACTATAATTTCTTTTGGTTCTACAATAATGCTGTATGAAATGTTTTCTTGGTTAGATTCAACATTGTAAACAATGAAAGAATCAATATTAGAATGCATTGAATATATAGGAAAGTTTTGAGGTCTCCCCTAGGTACTCACTACATACTTCATTAGAGTCTCTCTATACAGTTTTTTAGGATGTCCATAGACTGATATGGTAGCATACGACATGTCAAGTTGCAAATATCCCTGGAGTTTGGCACCCCACAATCTAGACAACAACATGCCATATTTAGGTGGTATATCAGCAACAACTATGTTCATAAGAATAGTCTTAACAGGGTACTGCACTAGGGAAACACACAGGTCTTTTATAAGTCTGAGGCACTTAACTTGGCTTGAATCAAATGAAAATAGGTCTTTGTAAGGCCTAGTGATATCCAAGTTTAGTTTCTCCATAACAAATTTAGGCATAAGATTGTGTGAAGCCCCAAAGTATAGCATGTTATTATGTAATATTTTATCATGGATGTTAAGGCTAATGTAGAAGGGTGGTATCCCTCCTTCCATTGGTTTCCCATTAACATTAGGATTGAAAATTAATTCAGGTTGATCATCAAATAAGTTAACAGAGTCTTCATTTTCGACGAAGTATAATGATTTGGTTATTTGAGATTTGTAAGTTTCATGCTTAACCAGTTTTGTTAAAGGAACTGAGATTTTAAGTTTGGCCACCTTCGCCCCCAAATTGAAAGGAAAAGGGGATTTGTTAGTTTGAACATTTGAAACCTTAAAAACAGGGTTAGGAGTAGTTTTTTCTTCATTTTCAGTGTTTGGAGTCATTTTTATTGGATTTTCTAATATAATTTCTGGAGGTTGTTCCACTGTTTCCTTGAGAGGAACTGAAGTGGAAGGTTTCTTATTAGAAGGTTGGTCATTGGTTACATATTCAATGGTGGGACTGCGAGGGTTCTGATTTGATCTATATAGGATTTGGAGAGTTTTTGTGACTGGAGCTACTTTAACTCTCTTGGGCTGATTAGGTACTGCTTTCTTATTTTGGTCCGGAACATCAGTGTTCTTTTTTCTCCTCAAATTGTATTGTTTATGCACTTCGAAGATAGTAGAATCATACCCTTGTTTGTAGTCAAAAGATTCTCCAGTTTGGGTCTGTAACTGCTGAAGGATGTATAATTCTTGGTCATCCTGAGTCAAAAAGACTATTTCCTCATCATCTAATCCCATTAAGTTAATTTAGGTGTCTAGCTCAGGGTCTTGTTGATGGGAAGTTTCAGCATAGTTCTCTTGGAAAGGAGGTCTAATGTTCTGATCAGGCCCATTTTTAGTAGTATTTTTGCTCTGGTTCTTCCTAAATTTTAGATTCCTCACTAGAGGTGCCTTATGGTTATCCCAATGAGGTTCCCTTTCAATGATTTCTATCCTATCCATCAATCTTTCCATTCCTTTAGCTAAAGCATCCATTTTTTGATCAAAGGGTGAAGTTTCATCTTTCAAGGGTGCTCTTCTTTCGTTCCTAACCCTAGCTCTCTTGGATAGCAGAATAGCTTCTACACTAACTGCTACACTTTGCATATCTTCGAGTGTAGCGGGATTCCTTTCTCTAAGTTGAAACACCATGTCAATGTCAAACCCGTCTGGAAACTTTATTAGGGCTAAGCCAGGTGGAGGTCTAAGGTCAAGTGGTATTGCGTTATATACATTCTTAAATATAGTACAATAGTCCTGAACAATTTCGTTTGGTCCCCTCTTGAGCTTTTCATATTCAGAAAGAATTTGAAGAGGGTTCTTTTTCTTCTCCCACCTATTCAAAAACTATTGGTAAAAAACTTCTAAACTATCTATACTATTATTAAGCAAATATCTAAATGATGTTCTCACTTCTTCAGCTAGAGTTTGGGAAAAAGTTCTCACTTGGACATCTCCTATGTCAATTTCATGCAGTTCAAAATAATCTGTCATTTTTCTTGTTTGCTGTTGTGTTGTGTAAGATCCAATGGCATCAAATAGAACAATTTTACTCTGGTAGCCTGGTGGCAAGACACCTTGAGGAGCAGGAATCATAAGAGGGGCATATCTGAGTGCCATAACTCTGAGTTGGATAGGATTGAGAATAGGAGTTAGGGTAATAGGGGGATTTGTGCAACAGGGGGATTTGAGGTAATAGGGGTAATGGGTATTTGATGGGTAGTGATAGGTTGATGGGGAAGTGAAGGTATGAATGGCAATGAGGAATGAACTTTGGAAATGTGAGGAAATGATGGTGAACTAAAAGATGTTGAAGTTGTTTTAGAAAGTTTAGGGATCCTATCAGTAGTAAGGGATGAATGAGGAGAATTTAGAAGGTACTGATTAATTGACAAGTTTGCGCTTTGGAATTCAAGTTCTGCTATAAATTCTGGATCTAGAACTGTGTCCTCAAGTGCACTCTCAGACTTGGTTCTAAATAATGAAAGGTCAAAATACTCATCAAAAGGGAGATCTTCTATAAACAACCACTCATCAGGGTAGGAATTCTATCTAGATAAAGGTCTCGGGTTTACTGAACTTTCTTGTCTTCTAATTATTCTCGAAATAAGGTTGGGATTTCCAAATACAGGGGGAAAATTTGGATCAGGGTTGGCCCTTGTATAGTGAATTTTCCTTGAAGCTAGATTTCAAGCTTTTTCTAACTTCTTTCTTTTTTATGAATTTTTCGAAATAACTTCTAATAAACCCTTTAAGAGTCTTAAAAATAAAATTTGAATTTCTCAAAGGTTTATTAAAGCTGAGGGTTTGATTCCCTAGTGGAGTCACCACTATGTTATCACTGAGAAGTCTTCCTTAGAAGTTATAAAAAGAAGTAATAATCTGAGGTAACCACAAACCTAATATTTTAGACCCAGGTTCTAGCCAACCTAAGTCCAGAGAGGGCTCTCTCTTTATAATTTAACTTTGTTTTGGGTGGGATTTCAGGCTAGTTCTTAGTGCTCATGATGTTTTGTTTTTGATTGGGTGGTGGAATTAAGGGAAACAGATGGGCAGAGAAAGTATTCAGGTCATTGGGCTTATGGAGTCAATTAATGAGTGGCCTAATTGGAACAGATCAATTATTAAAGGAGGAGTTCATAGGGAAGGCTAGCACAGCAAAAAGTAATTCTGCAGGTTCAAATGGATGAGGTAGTCCTAACCAGGGTAAAAAGGCAATGAAGAATCCTTAAACTGGGATCAAGATGAAGAACATAAGGAGATCAATAGCAAAGGGAAATTAAGAATCCTTTCCTATGGACCTAAGGGGGAGAAACTACGGAAGTAAGGGAGCAACTAAGAATTCCCAGACCAAGATAGTTTAGTAGAAAACAGTGAGAAAGTTATCAGTCAAGACAGAGAGCATTAAAGCTAATTCTAAAATTCTTTCCTTGTTTTCTCTTCAGATTTCATAGAGAAAACATGTGAATATTTATAACATGATGAGAAAACAATAATAAACATGAAGAGATTATACTTATTTGGTTTCCACTGTGCACAAGAATCCTGTGAAATGTCTTTAACTTTATTTCATGACCTAGCAAGCCAGTCTGGTCTTGATTACGATAGCTCCTTAGCTTGATACAAAATGTCTATAGAAATGTCTATTAATCCACCCTAATTACTTCGAAATGTGAAGTACTTATACAAAAAATTTACAAAATGTCTCATAATAGTATGAGAATTATTCTAGGAAATCAAAAATATATTCAAGCATGAAGATAGAGACAGATGGAAAATTGCCTTCTCGTTGTCCGTTTTATTGTGATTGTGCTAGCTATTGTAATTCGAATTTGGATCTTTCAATTGCTCTATATTTGTGTGCTGGAATCACCTTATGTCTTCAATCTACTGTTACTATTTACCTACTACACTTTGACCCTGTTTCACCTGGCTGCCATATTGATTTACTGCAGTAACTTTATAGTAAATCTGTTAAGTTTCTCCACCATTCACCTTCAGGTAATTTCATCTCTAGCATGTTTCTATATATCTCATCAGCTTCGGTGTACTTGGAAAAATTTGGCTTGTTGACAAATAGGTGCTTTACTTCATGCTCTAGGAAGAACAATTTTCCAGATTATCATACAATACCTTTCTCGTGGGCAGAGTTTTTACCCTTGAAGTACTAGGTTGGGTGCTTTCCAACTTGTTTAGTCTTTCAACATAGTCATCTTGGATCATAAGCTTGTCATGGATTACCATAGGACTTGGGAGTCCTTTTTCCCTCACGATACCAAACTTTGTCATAAATATATCAATATCAGTTTGGATGCTTTGGCATCTTTTCTCAAGATTGAGCATAAGGTTCCTTTTGGTAAGAATCTTCTTGATTTCAATGATGATCTCTATCCTATATTCTGTGCCCAATTCATCCAGCTGATGCATGTTCTTGCTGTTCAAGAGTTTTATCAGTTGGTTGGCCTCTTCAGGCTTGTTTCCCAGCTCTTCTCTTACCTTGTGAATTGCTTTGGTGGCCACTTTCACCAGTTCAGTCTACTAAAATATTACTTGGATTGATGGCCAAACATCATTAATAGAGTCAATGATGTTGGCCCAGAACATTTCCTTTATATCTCCTAGTGGTTGTTGCAATGTCAAGTCCTTTTTAAGGATTTTTATCCTTTCACCCATTCTTTGACTCTTCTGAGCTTCTTCTTTCTATTGTATTTGTGCAAGTTTGCAATTAGTTTCCAAACTTGACACTTTTTCTCTAAGATTTTTAAGCTCAGTAGCCTGGATGGTCATTTCCTCCATGGATTTTACTAATTTAGTTATCTTCTTTGTGGAAGTACTTGTGCTTGTAGATGTACCCGTGACTAGCATAGTTGTAGTTGGTGGAACTGTTGGTGCTAAGGAAGTAGCCAATGTAGAGGGAACTGTTATAGAGACTGTAGGAATGACAGTCTGTGAAGTGGTGGCCAACTCACTCTGCCTAGACTGAATCAAGTTTTCTAGCTATTTCTCTATTTCTTTTAGTTGATCATTCAACTTAAGGACTAAGTCCATAAGCTCCTCTTCCTTCTGAGTTTCTAATACTTCAGCTATTTGTGGATGATGTAGAGGAGGAATTTTGAGCTGCTTTTTCAATGAAGCTATGTCATCATTTTTCTTTTTGATTAGTTGTTCTACAGCCTTTATATCCTTGGGATCATGCCCCAACTCTATGATTAATTCCTCTAAGGACTTTATCCTGGTATCCTTGGCCAGTGAAGAGGCGTTCTCAAGTTGGAATTTTGCTGATATATTATTCAGCGAGTTTTGGAGTTGATCCACTGCAATGGCCTTGCTGGCCAATGTGGAATAGACCATTTCCCCGGTCTATTTGTGTAATTCTATTTCATCAATAGGATGTATATCCTTCGCCAACACCTCAAAGTTTGTCTTCAAGTAATCTGCTATAGAACTAGGCTGTTGTGTGGTTGGCTTCATGAAAGTCATAGGTTCCATC
>APFE031163412.1:0-25009 GCA_000404065.3 Pinus taeda | reverse complement strand
CAATTTGACCAATCATCCATAAACAAACCTGCAATCCATAGACATGATCCATATGTCTAAAAATAGACTTGCGCCAAAAATAGCCTGCGGGCCCACTTAGTGAAGGCGACTCTTTTCACTAAGCTCCCTCATCTTGTTGCAATCTCAACACTTACAGTCAAAATACCTGATCATAACAAATGAAACAACACCAATGTCTTTGAAAATTTTTATACTGTTAATTTTTTATTTCCCTGTGTTCAAATTGCAAATCAAACAAGAAAAAAACGAATGCAGCAATTCATAAAAGCATAACAGTAAAAACATCAACTCAGAAAAAAATGCAAAACAGAGAAAAACGTCAAACTTTGAGAGCACAATTTGGAAAAATGGAGGTGAATTTTAAAAAACTAAAACATGGGTTTTTTCGCCAGCTAGGTCAATTAAATAACCCAGAAACCGTTTGAAGAAATTTGTGGCGGTCTGGGAGAAATTTGCGGTTTTTTGGAGCGCATTTTTGACTGCCGCATGAAAAAAAACGGAATTTTCAATTAAATGAGCGGACAGTGATTTAATTCGGCTCTATACTGGCACCTACTCTACCTTTACCACGTCTTCCACCCTTTGACACCACATCTTCTGCCCTTATGCCACCCGTTTGCAATCCAACACCTGTTTAACAAATCGAATACGGCACTGTCTAACTCCATTTCGTGAACCAATTCAAGACGGCTCTCCATTACGTGATCTGGTTGGGCACAGCTCTTCACAGCATCACTCTATTTTTTAATTGATGATTATGGTATTCGAAATCTTTTCTAGGATTGCTGCCAGTTTTTTAATAACTCATGACAAAATCCACAGCCGTTTTATAAACGTGCTTGTGTCCACGCACACAGCCACTCCCAAAACGCTTGCAAAGGTAAAAGGTAGTACGCTTATCTCTTATGAAGACAGAATTCAGCTTCTAGAGATTGCACAGGTTCCAGAGGAGCATGTTGGCGAGTTCAAGAGGATTGAAAAGTTCAAAATCTTCTACCAATAATTTATGGGTGAACTCGAAAGCGATTAAGAGGCTTGTGGAGGCTGATGCTCTTAAAATGGAGATAATTCCAAATCCGAAGGAAATAGATAGGGTAAAGGTGCTTCAGCTTGAAACGGCTGCAGGTGCTGCTATAAGTTTTGTTTTGTTTTGTTTTGTTTTGTTTTGTTTTTTTTTTTTTTTTTTTTTAATCGTGCAATTGGTGTCAATGTTCCAAGATCACGCTTTCTCCCAGTGAAGGAAACTTCAGATTTACTACTTGTGCAGTCGGATCTTTACACTGTGGAGGAAGGTTTTGTCATCCGAAATCCTGCTAGAGTCCACCCTGCAAATCCCTCCATTGAGTTGGGTCCTGAATTCAAGAAGGTTGGCAACTTTCGAAAAGTGTTTCAAGTCCATAACTAGCATCATTGATCTTTAGAGTCTAAAGGAGATTCCACATGGAAATTTTGAAAGACATTGGGGCATATTTACAATTGATGGTCAGGTTAAATATGAGATTGACATAGTGCAAGATGCGGGTCTGGTGAATGCAGAAAATGTTCGATACCTCTCTTCAAGGTGGTGTGTTGCAAATGATAACCTCTCTTCACAGTATTTTCTACACTCTGTTTTCATTAGCTGCGGAATCTAGCCACTTTCCGCAGCTGATTCAACTTTCCGCAGCTGTTTTGTTAAACTCTAGGTTGCAGGTGTCATCAAGCAAAACAAGCCACATGGGTAGCTGGGGGAATGTCAGTACATGAATGTTGTCCTATTCATTTGTTCCAATTTGATGAAAAAGACCCTGGTCAAAGGGAAGTCAAATTGTGTGTTATCACTAAGTCGCCACACTGAGTCGCCACACTAAGTCGCTGCATGTCAAGAAAAAATAATAATTTTGAATCAATGAAATGAATAAGTTATTTGCTCACTTTTCTGAAGGTATTTATTAATTTTGGATTGATGATGAAAGATGAATGGCTAACTTTGTATCCAAGATTTTTAGCTACAGAACCGTGTACATTCTGTAGCTAAAGTCCAATTCCGCAGCCAGAAAAATCTCATTGTTCAAATCAGCCTATCTTTCTCATACGAAATCAGATTTTGATGATTTAAGTATCATTGGAAAGATCTCAACAAGATCTACACAATGAGAAATCTATAATTAGAGTTTGAAATGGAAAATAATGAAATAAATTGCTGAAAAGAAGCAACATTCAACTTGGGGCACCAATTCCAAAGCAGGTATAAATTCTTTTGATTTTTCCTTTGAGAACTTGTTTCATTAATACAAATTCTTAGTTTTGTGCGTAAATATCATAACTAGAGAGATTGATCACCTCTCCCCTTTGATAATCTTAAATTCCATTGCAGAAGAAGTATTAATTTTTTTGCAGGTTCCAGGAGGAAGGACAAATAACTACAAGAGAATGGTGTCTCTCTAAGAGACCAATTTGTTTCATAAGAGGATGATCAGCAACAAAGAGGAAATATGCTGATGTAAAATCAGATCCAAACACTTGAAAAACTTTCAGATACTATTGTCTCCATCACATCCATCCATCACATCCATACTTCATAATAAACCATTCACTTCATTTCACTCCATATTTTCCATTTACATTCACATACACTTTCCATCTCTTTTTGTCCATTCATAACCCACAAATAAAAGCAAGAGGCTCATTCACATGCTTATTGCCCATTGCCATTTCTATTCTCCATTTTCATCTTCCATTCCTTGTCATTTTCATTCCGCAAATAAGCCCTGCTTCAATGCAAATTATTGAGTCCATAGTCCTTTGAGTCTAAGTTCTTTGTAAAAACACCTTGTGGCTTGCATGCCTTAATGGCAAGTCCTCATGCTGATAAACAATGAGAATACATTAATGTCCCTTGTTCATCAGATCTTCTAGGTGACTCGACTTCGGCAAATTCATTCGTACCTAGCAAGATGTGTTTGGGCATCTTGACTCTCATTGTCATCAATGGTGAGAGTGCTCGTGTTGACTAGTGGCATCCATTAATGGCCACTAAGCCAACAATTTCCTACTATGTTCGACATCAGAACATCTTTTCACATAGTAGGAATTGTGCCAACGAATTTTGAAGACATGAAGACTATTATTTTTAGCATTTTGGAGCAGATTCAGCAAGTTTTAGTAGAAGCAATAAAAAGTCATCTTATCTCTCTATCCATGACTCCTCTTGTTCAGCCACTTGAAGAAGAATATGATCAAAAATTTTTCAGCCACCACACATACAACTCATCCATTCCAAAGGGTAAGTGAAGGTACGTCATTTTCTAACTTTTGACCATAGAATTCCATAAAAAGCTAGAATGATAATTGTTGGAAAAACATTTCTCTTCCTCATTTCATAAAATTGCCAATACCATTAGTTGGGGGGGGGAATAAATTCATTTTCATATCTTGCCATGTACATATCATATTCAGGAGCTCACATACTTCGAACAGATATTAACTATTACATTGTTATTATGAGCATACAATGGCTTCTCAAAAAAAGTGCTTAAAGGATAAATTGGATACAACCAAAAGCATGGTTGTCACATAAGAACCAACCATCATGCAATCCAATAAAGATATACCTTGCAACAATAATCAAAATATCATTATGCAAAGTTCAAAGATCAAAATAGGAAGCAACAACAAAAAAATGGTTGTAACACAAGAATCAACCATGTTGCAACTCAAGTAAAACACTTTGCAGAAATATGAAGTTATCAAAAGATATCATGCAAAGTTAAGCCAAAGCTTAAGGATCAAAAAAAGTTAATGTAATATATATTGCATGAGGACATACAATAGCTTCAGTTGGGGGGTATGTTGAGTCTTGAAAATGTCATTCATTTCCATTACACTTTCACTATTATGTCCATTATATCACCTCCATTTCATTACTATGTCACCACATTCATCCCACTTTCGTTGTCATTGGGCCACATTTATGTTTTTCCAATCTTTATTAATTCTAAGCCTTTTAAGTGAATTTGTGGTTAAAAATTAGGAAATAATGTGCATATGCTTATACCTAACAAATTGGTTGAGATTGTTGACGTGTAGGTTGAAAGGAAGCTTCTAGAAGACCCTTATGTGGCACTCTAAGGCCAAATTCGAATTTGAGTCGAAAGAATCATGGGATCATGAGGATATGTGTCACATCTCCTAATTGTATTGTAACTCGAAGAAGACATGTGTCTTATCAGTTCCTATTTTGATTAGGACTCTAGAGGTAGAGGGAGAGATTCATGGACTTTCATTAATGAGATGGCTTCTCATCTTTTGTATAAATAGGAGATCTCTCTCCTTCATTTGTTAGTTCTTAAGTCTCAGTTTAGAGCTTAGCTTATTAGTGTTAGTTCTTTAGCTTGGAGTTTGTAGTTCTTCCTTGATGGCTTTTGAAAGCTTTGGAGAACTTTGTTGTACTTTGTAATTTTGAAGAATTCGAATAAAGCTTTGATGTTCTCAAAATGGAAGGAGATGTGAAGTAGATGTCATGGAGCATATTAGAATGTAAGGTAGAGTAGATTTCATTTTGTAATTTTACTTTGATTTTATTATGTCATTTGATTCTTTCAAGTTTGATAGATTAGATTTTTCATTCATGCAATTTTAATTCATGCAAGTGTGTACAACCGGTTGATTGTAGATTAGTGATGCACATAGCCTTTTAATGACTAATGACATGATGGAATCATCTTGTCCTTCTGCTGATTTATTTTTTGAGTTCTAATTCCAACATTGTTATTTCTTTCAGTTTTGTTTTACTCATTTACTTCCATGCAATTTAAATATCATATTACTCCATTTGTTTATGATTACCTTCCTATAGCCAAGTGACTCAAATAGTGAGGAATCAGAATATTATTTGATGTAATATGATTTAGTTTACTTTTCTGCAAGTTAGTGATTAGATTACTCATGTCATTTTCGGTTACCTCCTATAGCCGGAGCGAGTTGAACGGTGAGGGATTGAAGTATAAATGCGTAGTTTGATCTTAGTTTCATTTTATGCAATTTCATTTCATGCAGTTTAGATATCATATTACTCCATTTCTTTATGATTACCTTCCTATAGCCAAGCGACTCAAATAGTGAGGAATAAGAATATTATTTGATGTAGTATGATTTAGTTTACTTTCCTGCAATTTAGATATCTGATTACTGAATTTGTTTATCATTGCCTCCTATAGCTAGAGCAGGTCGAAAGGTGAGGGGTCAGAATATGAGTTGAAGTAGTTTGATTTAGTTTCCTTTGCTTATAGTTTTTGAATTGCTTTAAGTTCAGTTCTCTTGTTATACAGTAGTAAGGATATTGGGTTTCATAGTCACTAGCTCATTGTTTGGTTGTTGCATTTTATTTTGATTGAAGTAGCTACATATTTTCACTTTTATTTAAGTACTAATTCCATCAATAACATGTTTTAAGATCTTTTGAAGTGCTAAGTTTTGGAAGTTACCATTAGGGACATATGCCTTGTCTTGAAATCTCTATCCATACTTGTCCTTTAAAAGTATTCTTAAGACCTTAGAATAGGATTTCCATTTGCATTAGACACTTTAGGAAACCAACAAGAACAAAAACCCAAAAAAAAAACATAAACTATAAAACAACGAAGTAAGAAAAAGGTTAACTAAGCACATATGGTGCACCACACTTCATCAGTTTACGATACCCGGATTGATAATCTATGTAGAGCAATTTAAGACATTAAATTGACTAGACAATATGCTATATACCGATTCCATCATCCTTTGACAAAAAATGAAGAATGTCCAACTTCACGTCAAAAACGCTAATGCTAGCCATGACACAAAATGCTACAAAGTTTTTTCTTCAAAATAGATTCAATGTTTTGACTATATTTGGCAACTACTGTGACCTATGCAATTGCAAATGTGAGTGTTCTTACCTTAGCTTCAAATCCATCAAATTTATTTGCAAACTCCTTTCTCAATTATAGATTGTACCCTAGAATCTTTTTAGAAAACTGCATACACTGCACCTACTCAAAATCCATTATGATAGTTGGGTTTAAGTTGATATATGAGAGATATCATGGTTCAAACCAGACAATAGAACCTCCCTTGTTCTTTCTTTCCTCTGGAGTTTAGTCTAAGGTTTAAGGGAAACGTGTTTTGTGCAACTAGTGTACGAGTAATGACAAGAAGGACTCTCCAACTTAACGTCTAATGATGATTAAGAAAGAAGTTATACAGAAGATATTAATCAACAAAAAAAGTCTTTACAAAACCCTCAAATAACTTGAAAATGTTTGATAATGGTGGCATAAAATTCAAAGGGACAGGCACAATTGCAAAAACGTAGTGCACAAGAAATCTGACTTCAAACACTTCTTAATAACAGAGACTTGTGACAAGGAGCTTCAATTTAGTGTAATGGCTTGGCTATATTTATATTGGAAGCTACAAATCAATTTTTTATAGTGCGGAAAAGGCAACTGCAAAAGATGGATAACTATATAGAAGTAAAACAATTAGGATAAAACATTGTGAAATAAGCAAAAGCACATCGATGGAGAGAATGAAACAATAATGAGAATGCTATCTTATAAGTTTTTACACTATTTTCTCAACTCATGCATGTAATTGGGTAATTGTTCAAAACCAGGGTATTGAAATAAGTTTAATTTTGCACCTGTGAAATAGAATTGACCACTAATTTGCAAGAAATGCAATGTTGTGTGGAAACACAATGCCCCTACCTCCTTTATGCAACAATCTAGCATGATCACACCACACGATTATGATGGAAATGAAAATGATTTGAGTGATCTTGGATGAAAATAATTGTGAAAATAATTTCCTACTACGGCTAGGAGTAGAGTTGATAACAATAATCATGATTTTAAATCAAAATGATGGATGCACAACACCTTCTTGGAAGCACAACGAGTGGACCAATGCAGCAATATGTCCTCTTGACCAGTGTACCCTTGCTGACGTTATGACCACTCACGCAATGACATATGAAATGACTCAAACACCTACAAAGTGCTCAAAGTAATGGAAACACGATCTTATTCATGATTTCTTGATGTAACTTGACCTCTAGTCCTAGATATCCTAACCTCCCAAGACATCACAATTTGAATTATGACAAATAGACTACTCTAGCCCATATCGCTCATGACAAAAATAACCTCAAATTAATAGTAAGACAAAAATGGCTAATATTCCTTTAATATAGGACCCTAACACTATGGATGCCATTCTAAATGCCCTAGTTTATAATTTTTGTTAAGGAATCATATTTTCAGATTGTTGGTATTGATCACTTATTTAATTTAAGAATTCACAGAAATGGTAATGGGACCTTGGTTCACTAGAGGGATAAACAAAGTATTGATGCAAAGGTGTAATTTACATCATCTAACATACTCTAAATCTACTTCACATGTATGACATGATATTCTAATATGTGAAACATGTAATATTTAAGCAATATCAAAATCCCCATAGGATTCAGAACAAATTCATAAGAGTCCAATACTACAATGTTCATATTGTACATAGAAAATAGATAAACAACATGATATCCAAGTTAAAAGCTAGTATACTAAATTTAATGGATGTCACCTTGATAATAAAAAATGTAGATATGCATGAAAACTTAAGTTCCTACAATCACGCACAACTATTTAGTTAACAAGAATGATATTACTTACATCGTAAATTATAAGAATACCTCCCTTGTGCTTCATTTCCTCTGGAGTTGGCATAATGTTTGTTTTGCAACAGCCAATAGTCTAAGTTTTAAGGAAAACTTGTTTTGTGCAACTAGTGTAAGAGTAATGACAAGAAGGACTTTCCAAATTAACATCTGATGATGACTAAGCAATAAATTATACACAAGATTTTAATCAACAAAAACCACCTTTAGAAAACCCTAAAATAACTTGCAAATGTTTGATACCGGTGGCATAAAATTCAAAGGGACAAGCACAATGCCAAAAATACAGTGCACAAGAAATTTGACTTCAAACACTTCTTAAGAACACAAACTTATGATAGGGAGATTCAATTTAGTGTAACGGCTTGCCTATATTTATATTGGAGGTTGCAAATTATGTTTTTACAATTTAGAAAAGGAAACTGCAAAATACGGAGCATTGTTTGGAAGTGAAACAATTAGGATAAAATGCTATGAAATAGGCAAAAGCACAACGATGGAGAAACTGTAGCAATAATGAAAATGGTGTCTTATAGGTTTTTACACTATTTTTTCAACGCATGCATGTAATTGGGTAACAATTAGAAACCATAGATCATCAGGAGGCATAACAAGCAGCAATGTATCATCTCTCTCAACCCGCAAAACGCGTTCTAAATCCTTTCAATTACTTCGAATGGAAGACAGAGATTACTCTACTCCTCCGAAGAAAAAGGCTTTACAGGGTAGCAATGGGAATGGAGACTGAACCAACTTCTGCAGTGGAGAAGAACACGTATTTCAATAAATTAGATGAAGCAATTGGGCTGATATGCCTATCAATTTCCAAGAACCCCTCTTTCATGTCAACAGAGCCACTACTCCTGATGTGGTTTGGACCACATTGGAAGGACTATTTAGGAATCAGGATGAAATGAGAGTGCATCAACTAGAGAATGAACTCATATCCCTCAGTCCAATTGATTTCAACAACCTGCAATAACACTTCACCAAGTTTAAATCCCTCTTCGTTGAACTTGATGCATGTGGAGTCAAGGGGGAGGAAGATCAACTCATCCTTTCGATTCTCTCAAAATTAGGCCCTGAATATTCTGTATTTGTATCGTCTTTTGAAGCATCTAAATTGACTCAGGAAAAATGGAAAATGCCTCCATTGAATGACTTCATTGCAACATTGACTCAAGAGAAATCTAAGTTAGTTGAAATGGGTACCATCAAGAATTCAAAGAACCAAGTACTTACAGCTACTGATGCTCCAAAGAGCAGTGGAAGAGAGAAGCAAAAAGGGAAGGGTAAATTTAATGAGTCGAAGAAGGAGAGACCCAGACAATATTCAAAGAGCTCTTCTTCACCTAAGGGTAAGAAGAAGAAGGAAAAGAACAATTTTCAGCTACTGTTCTAAAGGTTTTCATCCCAAATAAAATTGCATGAGGAAAACAATTGATGATATGGCTAAGCAATTGCAACAACACAATCTCACTGTGCCCGAGAATGCAAAGATGAAGGCTGATAACAGAATGGGAGATGGGAGAGTGAAAGCACGAGATGGCCATGCTTTAATGGATGTCACATCCACTCCATCAACTTGGATCCTTGATTTAGGTGCATCAAACCATATGGATTCATCAAAAGATGAATTTTCCTCCATCAAAGAAAGCACCAGATCCTCAATTTACTTGCGAGATGCCACACCCGCAAAGGTGTGTGGAGAATGAATTGTAGACCTTGAAGGGGGTTGCTTCACAAATGTGCTTCATGTTCCCTTGCTGTTGAGAAATATTCTCTCGATATATCAAATCACTCATTCTAGCTCTAGAAGGAAGGTGGATTTCACTACGGACGTTGCAGTGATTACCGACATTTACGCGGGCTCACAACTTGCACATGGAATTGTAGATCACGGTTCTCATTTGTATTTCTTCTCCCACTTTGTTCCTAAATCTATTAGCACTATATTTCTGTCACAATCTAATGATATCAGCAGGTTATTCCATGAAATATTTGTCCATCTAAATTATAAGTACTTGCATCAACTCAGCAAGGAAAACATGATAGAAGGATTGCCCGCTATTAAATTCACAAGTAGTGTATGTCAAGGATTCATTCTTGGCAGGCATCTAGAGCAAAATTTTGACATAGGTAAAACACGAAGAGCTTCTTCACCTCTTGGGCTGCTTCATAATGACATCATGGGCCCATTCCCACAACCTTCAATCAATAAGGCTTGATATGTACTCACCTTCATAGATGATTTCTCTCACTTTACTTGGGTATTTTTTCTGAAATTAAAATCAGATGTATTTGAACGCCTTACAGAATTTAAAGCACTTGCTGAGAATGAGTCTAGGTGTAAGATTAAGATACTCCATACTAAAATAGGGGGGAGTATGTCAGCAAATATGTGCAACAACTTTGTATTGATGCAGGTATACAAGTACAACACATAGTGCCATATACACCACAGCAGAATGGTGTCGCGGAGAGGAAAAACCGGTCGTTAAAAGAGATGGAAAATTGTATGCTACAGTCCAAATCATTAGCTACTAATCTATGGGATGAAGCTATTAATTGTGTAACATACAATCAAAACTACATTCCTTACAAAGCACTCAAAGGCACCACTTCATTTGAATGTTGGAACGGTAAGAAACCGAAAGTGTCGCACTTTCACATTTTTGGTTCACGAGCATTGGATCACATTCTGATAGATAAGAGGAAGGCTTTGGGGCCTCAAAGTGTTGAATGTATCTTTGTTAGATATCCTAACAGTGTTAAATGATATATATTGCTGGACTCTCACACTAAAAAGTTCCTTGTAGATTGAAGTGTGAATTTTGAAGAAGAATCACTGCATGACTTTTCAGTAGACCCTACTCAGGAGCTGCTTTTTTCCATTGATGAGGAGGATTCTGAAACCTCTTTGACCACTTCAATAGCCATCAGAGAATCCTCTTGGGTTTGATTCAAAGGATTAGGATCAGGTCGTGGCTACTCCAACTCAGCTGCCAACTTGGGCAAAGAAAACCCTGCAAGATGCGGGTGAACTAGTCAGTGATCCTGCAAATGCGAGAAGGACTAGTTCATAGCTTTTTGGGTCTCCTCAAGCCATGGCTGCCACCGAACCATTGCTTTAGATAAATTGCTATATGACACTTGGTTCAGATCCATATTTAGACTCTAAGGCTATTGGAAACCCACTTTGGGAGGGTACCATGGATGAAGAGTACTCTGCTCTCATGGAAAAGAACAGATGGGACTTGGTTCCACTTCTGAAAGGAAGAAAGCTTGCTCGATGCTGATGTATCTATCGTAAAAATATTGTTGCAGATGGTGAGATCAGAAAGTACAAATTTCAACTTGTTGCAAAAGGATACTCACAGGTACATGGCATGGACTACACAAGGACATTTGCACCTGTTGCAAAAATGGACTCCATTTGACTAGTTTTAGCCATTGCTGCTTCTCACAGATGGGAAGTTCATCACATGGATGTGAAGAGTGAATTTATTCATGGATATCTCAAGTAGGATATATGTATGGAGTAGCCACATGGATACATTCATAACTCTTCCCTCGTTTGCAGATTAAAGAAATCATTGTATGGCCTAAAACAAGCTCCTAGAGCCTGGTATGCAAAGATGGATTCTTTCTTGCTTTCCATTGGATTCATTCAATGCAAATATGATCTGAATGTTTATTTGCTGCAAGATGATGATTTGATTTTGCTGATATTACTTTATGTAGATGATTTACTGATGACAAGGAACCTTACCTCAGCTATTGATTCGACAAAATCAACATTGCACGATCGATTTTCCATGACATATTTGGGACTGTTGCACTACCTTCTTGGTCTTGAAATTTCTCAGTCTACTTTAGGGATCAATATGGCATAGTCTAAGTATGCATCAGATCTACTTTTCCACTTTCATATGACAGAATGCAAGCTAGCAACATCTCCCTTTCTTTTAGGGATTAGATTTGAGGATGCGGGTACTACAACTTTGGTGGACAGTACACTGTATCGACAGTTCGTTGGGAGTTTGTTGTATCTTACTCACACTTGACTTGATATATATTTTGCAATAGGATTTTGTTCCAGATATATGCGAGAGCCCCATGAGCTTCATTAGAAAGCTGCAAATAGAATCCTTAGATATGTGAAATGTACTTCCAGTTTTGGTATCTTTTATGTTGCAAATTGCCCACTTTCACTGATTGGGTATGCAGATTCTGATTGGGCTGGCGATGGTTCAGTGCCTTTTTGCTACTCTAGTAAGATGCAATCCACAATTTCTTTATCTACAGCCAACGCAGAGTATAGAGGTACAGTGAATGCAACTACACAGGTTGTTTGGTTGCAGGGGCTTCTCTTCGAGTTTCGCATTCAATATCCACTTCCGACTATCATATTTTGTGACAATAATGGTTCCATTCAGATATCAATTGATATATTTCAGAGGCAAAGGACCAAGATCATCGAGATTCACATGCATTACATTCACGAGTTGATCCATGACCGAGTCATACCACTGCAGTACTTCCCCACTAAGCAACAGGTTGCAGACATCTTCACCAAGTATTTCACTGAAAAGAAATTTTTGGAACTGATAAATATGCTTGGAGTGGTGGATATAGCTGAGTAGGCCCTTCTGTCCACTTAGCCTTTTTTTCCTCTTTTGGAAGGGGGGCGGGGTTCCCACGAGGTTTTCCCTTTTTATTCATTTTATGAGGATCTTTTATTTATTATACCTGAGTACCTAACATGGCATCTTCGCGGGGACTCAGTTTAGATAAGCGAGTTAGGATGAAGGTGGGGTGTTTGAATATAATCCTAACATCTACATTAATTTTTTAGCCTAAGTATCCTTGACTTAGCCACATGCACTAAAAATCATGTTCACACTTGGTTTTTGGTAAACTAGCTCGGTGGACCAACTTTCCCTTGTTTTTTGCCTTTAAAGGCTTAATATTATGGAAATATTGGTCCAACCACTTTCCTAAACCATTTAGACATCTAAGTGCATGTTCACACCTAACAACACCTCATCCACTTGAGCTATTTCAGGATTGGCACCCCACATGAAGATTCTCCCTTAAATCAAGGGATTTGGTCCCTCAGACCATTTTAGCATGTTTTAAAGTTTCCTTCCTTTGGAAATGTGCCCCTCCTCATGCTTTCCTCCTAGCTGATAGTTGCAATAGGTTGTCTTGAGTCATTTTTGCTATTCTAGGCCTCCCTTTAGCTTTTCTTAGCCTTTTCTAGTTTTTTACTAGTTTTTTGATAGCTTTCTAGATTTGGCAATTTCTATATAACCACCTCCCTTTGGGATTAGAGGTTTGGTTGCTCATGTATTACTATTGTTCATTAATTTAATACGTCGATTTTATGGACCAAATTCTTTCTCTCCTTAATTGAATATCAGCAAATTACTTCTGTTTAATTTAACTAGAATTCTAGATCTATCAGCGTTTCTGCAGGAATTCTACATTAAGAAGGAAAGGAAGTAGGAAATACTAAGGGTATAGGAATTGTAGAAAGAAGTGAAGTTGTTATAACAATAAACTTGGAGAAAATTTATGAGCTTGTACCGAATACATTGAGTTTGAGGGCTCCTCCTTCTTATCCCCTATATCTATAGGAAAAACTCTTCCTTTTTCAATTAAGAATAATTAAGGAACAAAAACCATGCATTGTAAAGGAAAACCAAGAATTTCTATAAATGTTACAAAATGCTAAATTTTCTAAGAAACATCTATGCTATGAGTTATATCTACATTATCATTCTTGATTTGGGACATGTAGCTTTAAAATCACACATTATGTTGGAGATATTAAACCAAGGAATTTTATATCATTTATGCAACATAGAGTTAGTTGGAAGGGTAACCACATGATATTGTAAGAAAAAATGAGGGAATTGCGATTATCCAGAATGAGCCAAGGCTTGCACATATTTTTTCTCTGGCTTAAAATAGGATGTGGTGATATTCATCCACTAGAAAGATATTGATGGAAGCTAGGAATAGAGTTCTCAAAAATTTTCTTAAGACTATTAGCGGACTGAGTCAAAATGGATTAGATGGAAGTAAGGTGAGATACGAAGCCTACAGGGGGGCAGTTGGGCAATGAAGACCCTTTCTATTTTCAAATTTTTTTACATGAACTTTCCAGAGTACATTAATATGACGAATGCATCAAGAGAAGTGGGCCTAGTTGGTATAGGCTTACATTCAAGTTCCAACTTATCTAGCTTCCTTTCTACAAGTATCAACATCCATATGAACGAAATGATAAATTGTGGAAAATGGAGTTAGTTATTTCTTGAGGCTATATATATCCTAGTGAAGAAATGTCATGAGATTATGATCTTTCAAAGATCTATTCATAGCATGTCAGAATTTCTTTATAGAGGTCTGCACTGATGACATGCAGATGCATAAGTTGGGGGAAGATGTTGGGACACAAAATTGGAACCCTTGTATACATATTTTCCCTACCTTTTCTTATCATTTTGACTCTTATAGCCATACCTTTTCACTCTAACAATCATCATTAACAAAACTATGTTTTCTTTCTATGTGGCATCCTTATTATCTACTTTTTCTTATAATTTGACATGGAAGCTAGCTTCTTTAGACAATTTTATCAATAAATTGACAAAGGGTTGTTATGGGGTGAGCGGCATATTGAGGTTTTATTACAGGATTATATCTCACAATTTTTCCTCACAAAGAATGGAACACAAATCTTGTTGGCACTTTTGATACACGTTGAATTCATGTTGGACATGTTGTTCTCCTATGTTTATCAATGAAGACTAATTTGGACAGATACTTGGTTACAACCAGTTCGACCATTGAAGGAGGTATTTGTGGAAAGCACAGTTGGCCTAGTTGAAATAGTTAGGATTATTAATTGAAAAATCATTGTAATATTAGAAAATTGGTTACATATTGGTTTGAACTATGGTTATTTGTTAAAGGATAATTATTGTATATTATTCATTTCGATCACATGATAATCATTCTCATTATGATCTTATCTTTTGAAAATAAGAATGTATTTTGTAACTACAAAATAATGTACTATATGGTTGTGACGCAGAAGCATATAGAAGGGAATAGATGAGGGAGTACCAGCATTATAATTGTGTACTTAAACTTTTCATTAATGAAAATATCTACTATTCATGGGATTATACCTTTCTTCTGAGTAACCTATGTGTTGTGTAATTTACCAACCCAGGCTAGGAAGGAAGGGTCGTCCTTATCAGGGATCACTAGTTAGGGAGGTACTATAGTAGTGTGTTTGTTTCCTCTTAGTTATGATTCATGTGTGATATATTATTATTTTTATAATGTCATTCATGCATCAAGTAATTGTAGAATTATAATCTTTGTTAATGTGTAATAACATAGGTCCTAGCTCGGTCCCTTCATTAGTTTGGTGTTCATTTAATTTCTATTACAACTCTTTTTATTTTATATTTTATTAAAATAATTTTTCATAAATTGTTTGAGTGTTGATGGTTTCTAGGAGTGTTGTTTCTTTGAATTGGAGTGATCATGTGACAGAGAGAGTTTTATTATACAATGTATGACTTTATTTTCTGAAAGTGTGAGTGAGAGTTAGAGTGTAATAACAAGTGTGTTTTGATTGATGATATTGATATTACAAGGGTTTAGGAGTGTCAGTTTCCATCTATTCCTACTTTTATTTTGCATGATAACATTGAAACAAAAATCCTACCTAGATTGACAATAAATGTGAGAGTTGGATAAGTTGTTCTAAATTAAAAGGGAAATTGATCCACCCAATAATCATCACTTTTGATGACTTCCCTGACATATTGCCAAATTTAACCTATAACAATAGTAAAAAGTTGAAAGTTAAAATGGTAAAAGTTTATAATAAAAATATTACATATCAAATGAAAATGGATATTAATTTGTTTGAAGCTAGATTCACTAGCCTCATAAAATTACATGAAAATACTAGAAAGGCACAGGAAAAATTTGTCAAGGAACAAGTAGAAAAAACCATGAGGCTCAAAAAAAGAACAAAAGAGCTGGAAGAAGCTCTAAATCTCATTTCTTTGTTAATGAATCCACTCACAATACTGGTGTCAACATTGGAAATTTCTAGCCCCAATAGACCCCATAGATTTACGAAAGAAAATCACATCCTAAATGGAGTAAAATCATTTATTGTTAGTAATATCAACAAAAGATTGAAAATTGTTGAATATGGATGAGATGTAGGTTCCCATCTAAACAATTTAACACAAAGAATTAGATTTTTTGTTGATTAGGTTAAAAGTGAACTTGAGCATGAGAAGCATTTCAAAGATAATGACTTATGTACATTTCTTAATAAGGTTGATTCACTCTCTAAAATATGAAGAAAATAGAAAAATCTTCCAAAGGCTAAACTAATGAAGCAGATCAAAGCTAGATGGTATGTGAATATCAACATACTGGAGGAGATTATTTTTAAATGTTATAGGATAAATGATAGAAGAGGTGGTTCCTTTTTCAAAATGCTTAAAATTATTAACTATATAGAAGGTTTGTGCATGACAAATGACAATGGTTTAATTTCAGAGAATGAGTTTATAGCCAGATTGAACCATTTAAAAGAGCCCTTGGGATATGACTTTGATATCATAATTGATTTTACTAAGGAGACAATTGCCAAATTACTAGTTAATTTTGTTAATGTCAATGAAGATCTGAATATTTTGATTTCACAATTAGAGGAGGAGGCTCAATAAATTAATAATTATATAGTCAACCAATGTACCAAAATGGAAATTAAGAATCCTACCATGAAATATTACATTCAAAATTCTCTAAAGAAATTCCTGCAAAAAATTATTAATCCAATTGGACTCTCAACCAATTATGTTACTGACTTGACCCATTTTTCTAGCATTTGATCATTCAACTTTTTTTCATAGTGTTATGCATGATTTAAGTCCATTGTTGAATGGGGTTTGTTGTTTTTATTTTAGGTACTTTATTTACATTACACTTCATGGGAGCTCAATCCCAATCCTTCTTGGGACAAATGTACTTACTTTTTCGATTAAGTATCAAAATTTTAGTTATTGTTTAAGCACCAAAAATTATTGTTGATCTGAAAAAACTTGGACATTATTTGATGTCTAATTGAGGGTCTCAAAAGCCTATTTTTAACTCTAGTTCTAGTACTTTGGTAGCAATGCTAATACGTTGTTTTATTCTCAATTACTATGTTTGAGTATAGTCTCTTATATTAATTTGTATATAATAACTTTATTAAGAAATGTTGAGAAGCATTCCAAGATAATGTTTCCTATGAAATCTTGTACTCGTCTGAATCTTATTTCACTCATCAAAACTTTCAGGTTTGTTGAAAAATTCTATGAAGAATTTTGATAATGTTTTGTATGAAATTTCTTATCATACTAAATCTTATTGTGTTAGTTAGAAATAAAAATTAAACATAAAATTTTCTAAGTTTTTCTTTCTAACTCGTACATTATATCTAATTTTTTGCTATTGTCTAATGTGAATATAAAAATTCAGCAATAATTTTGCATACTATATTTTTTTCCATGTATGGAATTAATTGTAATGATTATTATCATCAATGGGATTTAAATCTGTATTGAGTTCTCGATAATGTGGATATGTTAGTTTCTCTCTATCAGTACATTAGTGGATAGGAAATGAATCTTGCTTTTTTTATTTCCAAGTATCATAGTCGCAAGGTGATGCACTTGTACAAGGAAATTATCCACATAAATCACTTAGTTTGATAGTTGTTGCTAATAATAAATATCATATTTAGATAAGTTTTTATCTATATTTTTATTAATTCATACTGTTATTGAAATTACATATTTCTCCGTGTGTTATGGGAAACTAGATAGAAAAAATGATGGGTTATAATTTTACTTATTTTGCCAACTTTGCTATATGATGTTAGAAAGAATGCTCATTATATAACTTTTTAGATTCTTGTATTTTCCCTATCATGTTTACAAGATGTATGCATTAAAAATTTTGTATAGTTTCCCTCTTATATGCTTAGAACATTTGGATGAAAATTGGTTCTTGTAGAGTTGAAATTATTAAAAAAATCATCAAGTTGGTTAGTCGACTCTATTTATAGTAATTTTATAGCAATCTTAATCAACGTTTAATTTCCTAATTAATTTTTTTATAGCATGGTTGATTTTATTTTGTTATATTATGACAATGTTAATGCAATCTTGAAAACGATTCGTAGATAATATATATATATATATATATATATAATATATATATATATATATATATATATTTATTATTTTTATTTTTTTGAATATTATATTAGTGCGAATGTTATTTCATTGGTATGATATTCAGAGTATATTAAATATGAACATGATTTTTTTATGTTTTTCTTTTAGCTTGTGCATTATATCTAATGTTATGTTGTTGACCAATGTGAATATAAACATTTTATGACAATTTTGAATATCATATGTGTGTTGCATTTGTACTATTGATTTTAATGATTGACTTAATCTACTACATTTTTTGTATGATGTTAGTAGCATTTCTTATTATATCACTTTCTAGTTTCTTATGTTTTTTGATATGATAATTCATGTATAGTTGGATATTAAGTGATCAATTCACTAAGTTCTCGGTTCCATAATTCTTTCTTGTAAATGAGAAATGAACATTGCTTTTCTACATAATTTTTGAAATAAAAAATTTGGTTTATTTATAAAAATAATATTTTATAAAAGCTTATAGCTCTTTGACTAATGTCAAGTTGTATGTCTTCTACAATCACAATTTAACTTGAAGATTCTATAAACAATTTTTGAAAATTAATTTACTAAAGGTTTTTTTTCCTTGTAAATGGCTTGAGAGTTAAGAATCTACTAAATAAATTCTTCCAGATACTTGGATTTAATTTCTCCCCACACGTTCTCCCATTCAACAACCACGAGAAAAATTTCTATGTCATGTAAATTATTTCGTGTCTGGTCTCCAGGCTGTATGTAATCAACTACAAGTTAACAGTAAGTGAAATTTGGTTAACAACAAGTGAGACACAAGAAAGTATTACAATAAATAGAAAATCTTCCATCACAATGTGAGAGCTTTGTAGTATGTTCCTCTTGCTCACACCCAAAGTCCTACACTTGGAAATAATTTTACCCAATGCAATGCAATTATCTAAAAAATGAATATCTTATAAAATTACCATTGTAGTTAAAGTTTGTGTGGAATTCAATTTGGAATGGAATGATAAATTGTGTGGAACTGAAAGTTGTGTGGATCAAAGTAATGTAGAACCACAATATTGTAGGAATTGTGGAGATAATAATTTAAGTTTAACTATTCTGCACAAGGCCACCTGAGAAGAAAAAATTAAATCAATCATATTGGGAAGGCAACATAGATATATAGATTTTAGTATAATGATCTCTATAGCAATGGAATTTCTTTTTATGTTACGGGCACATAATTGAAGATGGATTTGGTGTGATAAATTGGGTTAAATTCTTTGATTCATGAAATTTGGGGACTTAT
This sequence comes from Pinus taeda, assembly GCA_000404065.3. Lineage (NCBI taxonomy): Eukaryota > Viridiplantae > Streptophyta > Pinopsida > Pinales > Pinaceae > Pinus > Pinus taeda. Next base: position 5,709 of record APFE031163412.1, on the reverse strand, counting down.
TCCAGACATCCTTCTCACATGATTATGACACATTTTGTATAGTTTTTACCGAAAAAAGAGAAGTCATTTTTATTAACTACCCTTCCCTTTATGTCTCTTGCCTATATTTAAATCCCACCTTTTTGGTTTTTCTTTACATATATAAAATCCATAAAATCCATAGCTATTTGGTTTTGAAACATGAAAATATTTATTTTCTTTTAAAACGTTCAAAAACCAAAGTAAAGTAAATATGTATTTGATTACATCTACACTATTCCCATGGGAACACCCCTCTCTTGTTCCATTGGCACACTCCCTCTATTGTTAATGCCTAAATCTTTCCATTCATTCCCTTCATTTCCCATGGTAACACATAACATCAACTTAAATAACAATACCCCTTTGTTCTTATCTATTACATAGCATATTGTGGCTCCCAACACTTCTAAATCGTCCACTAGAATACTACAACATTAAACCACTTTCATAACTTCATGGTTTTAAACTCTAAATTTATCTCTCCGGTGTTAAGGTCATCACACAACATGTCATCAATTTCCATGCAATTTTTCTCGTCATTAGTTAAAAGGACAACATTAGTTAAAAGGCGAACATTAATTTTTCTCGTCATTTGAAAATTTAGTTTCCCATTCCACCACGCCACTTTCACGCTGTTACAAGTACAAGTAACAACATGCACCACAAATTAGCATTAATAATATGTAAGAATTAATTTCTTTTACTTAGATTTTGCTCACTTGTTGATAGAACCTAGATATAGATATATGCAGATCTTGTACAGTTGTCATCCATTACTATTATCATCCTTAGATTCTGGAATTTAGATTGAGAAATTATTTATTATTATCCATTATTACTTGTATTAAAACTCTAGTGCATATTTAGAACATCATTTGTATATTGGTGCACTAATAATGTAAATCCACATATAATGAAAAGATAAGTATCACTAGTACTCATAAGGTGAGTCCAAATGTAAATATTGAATTAATCGTATGGCAAAGGTCACACAAATATCTAAACATAGGTGTAATTATTTTGCATAGTAATATAGACTCTTTTTAAAATCTAGTCCATATTTAGAACATCATTAGTATATTGGCGCACTAATAATGAAAATCCACATATAATGAAAAGGTAAGTATCACTCATACTCATAAGGTGAGTCCAAACATAAATATTCAATTAATTTTATGGGAAAGGTCACACAAATATCTAAACATATGTTTAATAATTTTGCATAGTAATAGAGACTCTTTTTGCATCACTTGCAAAAAGCGCCTAAAAAAAATAAGTGTTATATAGTTTGATCAAAATAGAAATGGGATTTGATCAAAATTGTTCTTAAATGCATAAAATACAAAATTACTTAATTAAATTTCAATGTTGACACACCAAACTCATGTGAAATGCCACTTAATTTAAATAAGTTTTTCTTTTAATTTTCTATTAGATTTTATCATGAATGTTTTTCTTGAAATAATAATTTTTATTAGCAAGAAAACTTATAGTCTAAAATAAGCATGGCATTGTGGCATGATTTCATTTGAATCTTGCAAAATAAAAGACCTATTCTACCCTTTATTATCACTTTCAAATATATTTTGTCACATTACTATTCACACACTTAATTGGGTTTTTTTGTTTTTTTGGATTAATTTTTTTTTTTCTATTTTTTTTTCTACTTGTCAGAGTTGCAACTTTTATATTTTTTTCTTATATGTATGAAATTCATGGTTTATTTTGAAACATGAAAAAAATCACAAAAGAAATGATTCCACTTCATGTCAAACACTTTTCTTCTCAAAATCCCTTCTCTATCGTTAAGGCATTAAATCTTACATGCAGTCCCATGGTGACAAATCACTTCTAGTTCAATAACATTGCAATTATTATCTCTAGTCATCTGCTAGATGCCCGATCATGGATATCAAAACTTATAAATCACACACTATAATGTCACATCAATGAATCAGTTTCGTGATTACATGGCTTTAAAATTTACATTTATATTTCCCAAGTGGTCCTATCAAGTAATAACATCTCATAAATTGCCATGCAATCTAAAACAGTGGAAATGACCAACTCAACATTACTTAAAATGTTGAAATATTACTTTTTTCACGTCATTTGACAAATTTAATTTCTTGTCCCATCCGACCACCTTCATGAATACAACTAACATACCACACCACAACTTAGCATTTACTCTTTTTAATTCCATGTAATCATGTCAATAGAGCAAGTCCTTCAATAGCAAATGCACCTTTGCAAATACATTAAGGTTTTTCAAGGTTCATTATTTTCACATGCATATAGTTAGGATGCCACCTTGCATGTAGTTCACACTATTTAATTTTTTGGTGGCCTTTATTTCAAAGACATATTTTTGTATTGCCTTGTTTCCAAATTTTAACTCTTCTCTATTCTTCTTTGTAAACTTATCTCTCTAATTTAAAATGTTCATATAACTCAAAACATGGGTAAGTAGATCAAGAAGATACAAAATTTCCCATAAGAAATGGTCGAAGACCCTAAGGATAAAAACCCTAATTTCAGCTTCTTCTCTCATACCATCATTACAAAATAATTAGCATCTCATCCTAGTATAATATGCATAAATTTATCAAGAATGAAATTGAAGCAAGTTCATAAGAAATGGAGCTAGGTGAGCCCATTTCTAATACCTCTTTGAACGACATGGAAAAATTAGTGTTGAATAAAATTTTTGTACAAGCTATAACTCTTCCATACACATACATGATTTGTTGGTTTGTGAATCATGTAGAGATATATACACATTCTATATGCACTGTAGAGGCACAATTGTGGGTTATTTTCATGCCGACAACCTTCAGGTTATGTACAAACTTATTGAGCCCAAACTTGAGTATAATGCACAACTTTCATGTAATTTCATTCAAAAAGAATGTGTTTATTGCAAAAGGAATATGTATAAATTGAATAAATTATGGAGGATCAATTAATAGAGATCCAAAATAGAAACTTCCATAGAATACACCATTTCCCTACTAAATACAGAACAAACCTTTGTGGCCTTCATGCTCTACATGTTTTTCAGTAGAAAAGGAGTTAAACATTTTCCTTTAGAATGGATCCCACCCATTTAGATGGTTTCAGAGGATTTTCATTTCAATTTGGAAAGTAGCATGCCTAACAGTATATGTAGTTAGATTAATAGTTTCAGAGGTAACACCCATAAATCTAATCCTGCCTTTCACATGTCATCCTACATTATGAATTCCATTTGATTTTCAACATTTTTACCTGCCATGGGATGGAGATGGAAACATTTTGAACTAGTCACAAATCAAATTCGCCATGTAAAACTTTGGAAGGAAAATTATGGTGACTACTTCTATGTAATATGCCATTTTTTCGTAATTCCCATTTATGAAAAGTTTTTCGAGTCAAAACTTCCCCAAATGTCAGAAGAAGACAAATTTGGAATTGACCTAATTGGAGATTCGTATCTGAAGAAAAATTATCCTACCTAAGAATATATGGTTGTCTAGAAGCCATGGATGCCTTGCCCATTTTCTATTATGAATATAATAATCTATAAATAGATAAATTACTAGACAGGCGACACAAGCCTTGCTTATGACTTACGTAAAAAAACTAAGGGAATATGGCCTATTTTTCCCATACGAATTGATATTTATACCTTAGAAAATGTTGCATGCATAGTGAAATAGTTATTGAATTTAAATTTCATTAGGCTAGCTGAAATTACCTTAAATCATAATGACCATTGATGGATTGTAACTAACCATTACATTACAGTCATTATTAGAAAGTATTTGTATGAAAGGTCTCCCTATGATGATATATTACTCAAGGTCTAGTCCAACGAGCATGCTTTCCAAAAGACTCAAGAATTTTCTCTTGAGTAGTACCAATATTTTTTTGTATTTATAGAAGATATAAAGAAATCTTTGCCTATGATTTTACAACAAGCAAGTTCTGAAGCTCATACTACAAATGCCTCTTTGTCTAAAACTCCTATAGTCATCCTTGATGAATATTTAGAAGAAATTGAACAAGTGTTCATAAAAATTGTTGGTGACCTTATAAAAAGAGAAATTATCAAAAAAAAATCCATTATAATCAAAATATATCAACAACTAGATCTATTGTTAAACACCACATCAAGTGTTCCTTAGTAGAATAGTATTTTTGAAGTTGGTACTCAAAATTCCACTCCTAAGAAACATGCTCTGTAACTATTTTATATCCCTTTCCATACTGAGACTCACTTTGTCACCTTTGTAGTCTTTCTGAAAAATCTGATTAGTATTATTCCTACTAACAACTCATAGGAATTCTTAAAAATGACAGCAAGTGTTCCTCAACAGCATAAATTATTGAAATCTTGTCTTGAGACGTCAACTCTTAAGAATCATGTTCAACAATAGTTAGATACTCCAGTGAAAACCGAGATTGGATTAGCGCCCTCTAAATTCTCATTGAAAACTCTCAATTCCACTATTACTAGTAACCGTTCATAGGAAGAAACATTTGTCAGTTCACTACTATCAATAGAAATCAAATATGTTCCTCTATTATATTTATATTTCAACCAATAGAAGAATGTTGTCATTAAAAGAATAATAAAATAAGAGAATAACTAAAGAAACAAAATCTCATATTGGGTGTGTGTTATATTCTTTCAATGACTAGTCACACTCGCAAGGGGGTCATAGCAGATAACCCCCCTTATTTTTTGCATTGGGTGCAGTAGCGGGGGAATAATCCCCCCTGTTGCGTGGTTTCACGAGGCTAGTAGCCCCCTTGTATCAGGTCAAGGAAAACGCCCAGGGAAAATTACTTTGGATCATATATTAGGTGGGAGGACCTACCTATGGTTTTGTGCATGGGTTTTGCACATGGTTTTGGGCCTGATGGTTTTCTTCCCATGGTATTTTATAGATCCAATCAAGGAAACTATGGTTGTTCTAATGCAGGGTTAATTGATTTGGGTTTATGAATGCTTCGACATGTATATATATGTATTGTAACATTGAAAGGAACATAATGAAATATTAATCTAGTAGTCACCATTTTGGGATCTAGGGTAAAGTCTCTATGTATTTGTTTTGTGTTTCTAGCCATTAAATATTTTATATTTTTAAGAATTTGTTTGCAGGTAATTTCTGTATAGGGTTAAAACCTACATTTGGTTTTAGAATTGTTTCAACTTCAAATGGATGCCTTTGCTCTTGAGGGGTTTTGCTCGAGCCTGTGGTAGACCCTGTTCCATGGGATATTTGCGGGATTCATTCGTGTGGTGAAAAAGACGGGGAATAGTGGAAAGATAGAGATTGAGAAATATAATGGTCATATTTTAAGTTGTGGAAGCTCAATATTAAGGATCTTCTGGTGGATAAATATCAGTGGATATAGTAGACTAGGGTACTAAACCAATGAGAATGTCAGCAGAAGACTGGGTGAATTTGGATAAAAAATAAAAGAGCACAATACGGTTGTGTATCTTAGATACAATATTGATGTATGTATCAGGCCAAGCTACAGTGAAGGATTTGTGGATCAATTTAGGGACTTTGTACCAATCTAAGTCTCTAGTGAACAAATTGTTCCTATAGAAAAAGTTGTATAACCTGAAGATGAAGGATGGAGACTCAGTGATAGAGCATATAAATGCCTTTAATATTGTGGTAAACT
>APFE031163404.1:31444-66063 GCA_000404065.3 Pinus taeda | reverse complement strand
TAACCGCATTTATCCACAACATATATATAGTGTTATTCTTCTGTGATGAACCTTTATTTTCCTATCTGCATTAAAATCAAAATAACAGATAATGTCAAGTCAATCACTTGCAAGGCAAATTCATAGATCTATCACGAAATCATTGCTTTGGTGAGTCATGCCAGTGGGACTACTGGCCTGACTTGATTCTGCAAGACATTCTCTCTTGCCTATACATCTGTGACCTATTGAGAGCTCAACTAACTTCTCTAGCTTATCACCACCCTATTTGGTCATCACCACCCTATTTCGTCATCAGAAGCCTTTCATCATATATTTGATGGAAAAAACTATGAGAATGTAGGACTCATCTCTTTTTTCATCAAATATATGATGAAAGGGTTAGGAGGACTAAATTTTGTGGTTCCAAGCTAGGGACTTAGGGACTTAAGTTGAGCAATCAATAGGTCACATATCTGCAGGCTAGAGAAAATGTAGTGCAGAATGGAGTGAGGTAGTACAACTCGATTCCTTTGACACATCAAAGAGCTAGCACCTTGAATTTGGGTCTCATCGGATTGGAACCACATTTCTTTAGTTGGATCAATATTTTTTTTGGGTGGCTGCAGCTATCATAGCTAATCTTAGCTAATTCTTATGGTGCATAATCTGATCAGTGCATGCATAATTTGATTAGAGAAAGGGAAAGTAAATGTTGTGGAGATTGGAGAATGGGAGGGTTCTATGAAGAGGGAAATGGGAAATTGGAGGAGGAATGTTGATGATCTTATGCTTGTTGGTAGCAATCCCAACCTTATAAACCATCTCAAGGCTAGGTTTAAAAAGTACTTTGAAATGACACACTTAGAATGCTTGTATTATTCTTTTGGTGTTCATGTCTTACAATCCAAATAAGGTATTTTTCTTTCCTAGACCAAGTATGCATGGGATTTTCTATTCCACTTTAACCTTCCACCTTTTAGTTTGGAGTCAAACTTTGAGTCACTTGTACTTCCCCTTTTAGTTTGGAGTCAAATTTTGAGTCACTTGTACTTCCCGTGAAGTTGATGCTGCCTTATATTGTCAACTTGTTGGAAAAGCTTTGTATGTGACCCATTAATATCCTCAAATTTCCTTTGTTGTTGGCCTTCTTAGGGGTTTATGCAAAATCCACATGAAAGTCATTCGAAAGCATAAAAAACAATACCCAGTTATATTTTAGGTATAGCTCAATTTGGGATTCCTTACCGTGCATAAGCATCTCCTCTATTGGTTGGTTTCACTTATTCTCATTCAGCTCTTGACCTTGATCATTGGAAGTGTTCTCGAGGTTATGTGGTCACTCTTAGTTCTAGACACATTAGATGGGTTGTGCCATTTCTCTCTCTTAGAAGCAAATTATCGTGGTGCCATTGAAACTAGTAAGGAATCCATGTGGCTTTGTCAAATCCTGTTAGAGTTTGGTTTTGAGGAGTAGCATCGAGATACACTTTGTTGTGATAATAAAAGTGTCATTAATCTATGCAAAGGTCAAGTCCAACATTAGTGTAGAAAATACATTGAACTACACATAGCCTTCATGAGAAATAGCATTCATGACCATGTTCTTGAAGTGATGAGGTTTCAGACATTTTTACAAAGGCTCTCATAGAGGTGAAGTTTACTAAACTTCAACTTATGGTTGGATTTGAAGAAGTTTTGACTAAGGGGGTGTGGTGAATTAAAATTATTAGTGTGGACACGAACAATTCCTTTAGCACAATAATGGATGTAGCCACAACTTGATACATTCTATGGAAGATTTCCTTTCATTAGAACCAATTAAGAGGGACTACCTCTTAGTACAATTATAGTGTTTGGTGATCTAATTGCTTGCTTTTCTCATTTCCTTCTTCAAACACGGTAAACAACAACAAAGGAAAAAGGTGATAATATACAATTTAATTTGTAATTACTTAATAAGTCAAGAAACATTAAACAATGAACATGTAAGATGACACATCATGTAAGAAATCCATAGATAGTTGCATATATATTGAACCAAGAAGATATTACAACCATTGTCTTGATGTTTTCATTCTCGTCCAACAAAACTAGGTTCCCACACACTTTTGCTAGGATTCCATGATGGCCTCAACAATGATAGCTTTAAGGCTCTTCCCTTTAGACTTCACACTAAACCAAATTCACACTTCTCCCTCACACAACTAGAGATCTACAACTTTGAATAGCTTGCCATTTATTCCAAACTTAATTAGCACTAACACACCAATATTAACACTAGCTTGTGCTTGGGAAAAAGGGAATTTTATATACCATGAATGGATGGGAGATGGATTGTCTTCTAATGAGCTAAGGCCTTATCTCTTGAGATAGTTCCATCCTTATAGGGGAAAGAAGCTGAAACTAAACCATTTAAGTGACCCCATCCAACTAAACCATTTACCTGACTTTCATTACTAAGCTTCTAGAGCTCGATGCTTTAGCTCTTTATTTAAAACACATTCCATAAGAGGACCAACATGATTCGAACAAATATTAGTCACTCTGGTCGGTGCTAGAGACAATGTTAATCCCTATATATTGGAACAAGGAGGACAAGGGTCATTAGCGCAAGCCTTGCAAACTAGGAAAAACAAAAGACTTTGGGGAAATGGTACGAAATTGTTTTCTTCATGAAAAGGGACACAATGGAAGTTTTTTCATGAAGGGAAAGCATGTTGGTTTCATTGTAAAGGTACTCAAAGATTAAGGAATAGGTATATAGGGATAGGGAAAAAAATGTTTTTTAAGAGATGCCCCATAAAGCATGAAGGCTGAAATAGAGTGAGGGATGAAATGCTTTATAAATCATTGTGGGGAACTGTAGTGTGTTGGTGGAAAACCTGCAAGAAAATACAGGTACATATATATAACTGAAAACTGAGTGAGATGATACGTGAATCATGGTATTGACTTTGCCACCCATAGAATGATCATGTAAATGGATCCACTTATGGGTGCAACCATCCTATAAAGAGGATCATATGGAAACCAAGGTATAATTTTAGCCATCCAATAATGAGAAGATCACATATGAGAACTCATGGTATAGTTGTAGCCATGGATCTAAAAGGGACATGTATATCAACATAATTATGTCACATCACTTTTTAACTTGGTCTTTTGTGATCAAAGTCTATAAGAAGCACGAGAGAAACCAACACCAAAGGAGAAATCCACTCACTTTTGGAGATTGGGTAAATGAATCCTGCATCCAGCAACTTTTGGAGTTCTTCCTTGAATATATCTTTAAGAGCTAGATTCATTCTCATTTGGGGTTCTTGGACTCATTTGCAACCTTCTTTGATATAAATGTGGTGTGTACACACCCAGGTATGCACTAGTTTCATTTATTTGTAACTCCAGGCAAAGGTATCTATATGTTGTAGATTCATGATCCGTATTGTCCACAGTTTCAATTTCATTTTGCCGATGTTTCAAACCCCAAAGGGGTCCATCATCAGGACAAATCAGACAGAAAAAACATGAAATATTTATTGAGAGAAAGAGCTAAGGGTCTTGATATAAATAAACTAGGAACCCTAATATAAGAGCCGACACATGATTTCTTAAAATTTTTTATTTAAAATTTATGTTTATTATTTATTATTCTTTTTAATTAATTATTTAATTGTTTTTAATTAATTATTTAATTGTTAATTATAAGGACAGGTTCACTAACCCTAATTTTAGCTATTATTTATTTAAGTGATAATTTTAATTCATAAATATTTATTTGATAAATTCAATTCATAAAATATTTTTTAATATTTTAATGTCAATTCATAAATATTTCTTTCTAATTTTATTTTATATCTAATTAATAATAATTATTTTTATATATTGAATATAAATTTTATAAATTTTTAATTAAATTAAAATTATTTAATGTAATGATTAATATTTAATTTAAAATTTTAATTGATTAATATTTATTTAAATTTTTTTATTACATTAATTAACTAGCACTTAAAATAGCTTCTAAACCCGCTTAGATGAAATCAATTTTATTTTAATTTAATTTTTTATTATATATTACGATCAAAGAGTAATTTCACACTAGTATTACATAAACCTATATGTAATTATCAAATTATTTATTCTTCTATTAATTTATTTTATACTTTTTTATTTAATTGATTAATTTAGTTTAATTCAATTTAATTAATATAATTAGTTAAATTAAATTAAATTAAATAATTTGCATTAATTAGTTAATTAATTAATTAATAGACCAAACCCTCTATGGAAGGTCCTTTTATTCACCTAGTTATTACTAACCTATAGGATTAATCATATTTTATTATTCTATTAATTTTTATTTATACTTTTTTATTGATTTAATTGATTAATTCAATTTAATTCAATTTAATTAATATAATTAATTAAATTAAATTAAATTAAATAATTTGCATTAATTAATAAATTAATAAACCAAACCTTTGAAATGGAAGGCCATTTTTTGTTCTTATGCTTCCACGGGTCCCGAGGGTTTTATTTGTCTGATCAAGGGAAGCCAGTTTCCACTGATTTCACTTCCATTGTCCCTGTTGAGGTTCCGTGGAAATTTCATAATTTCAATGGCCTCTCTAATTTTTCTTTTATGATAATTGTCCTCTCTTGCAATTACCTTGGTGTCTTCTAGACACATATGATGCTTAGTCTTCGATGAGTGTTCTGCAAGGGCTGATGTACGGGATCTTTCATTTTTTATGTCAGCCGCATGCTCTTTTAACCTTGTTTTTAGAGACCGACCTATTTCCCCAATATAACTCCTACCACATGAGCAATCAATCTTGTACACTCCCTTGAGCTGTTGACGGTCAATGTTATCCTTAACCGACCTCATCATTTGCCTTATCGTTCCACATGTTGTAAATTGAGTGTCTATGCTATTCTTCCTTAAAATTTTTGCAATCTTATCGGTAACCCCTTGGATGAATGGAAGGTAAACCTTCCCTTGATTTTCTTTCTTGTCTTCAGGGGTACGCTTAGAGAGGGCCCTGTCTTGAGCCCTTCTTATAGCTCTCTTGATACTCCACTCCTTGTATCCAATGTTTTTGAAGACAGAGGTTAAGTGTTCAATCTCATCTTTTAGGTGATCCGAGTCAGAAATCCTGAAAGCTCTAACAGCCAGGGTATTTAAAACGCCAGATTTTTGGGAGGGATGATGGTAAGAGTCAGCATGAAGATAACTATCAGTGTGAGTTTTCTTCCTATAGACCTGGTGTCCCAAAGTACCATCCTCTTTTCTACTGATCAGGACGTCTAGAAAGGGGATCTTACCATTCTCCTCAAGTTCCATAGTAAATTTGATTTCAGAAGATAACGAGTTAAGATGATTGAAGAACTTCTCAAGCTCTATTCTACCATGAGTCCAATTCAGGTTGGTGTCATCGACAAATCTTTTCCACCATGCTGGCTTCAAGTGGAATGAGTCAAGGGCTTTTTTCTCAAAGTACTCCATGTATAGGTTGGCGACAATAGGTGAGAGCGAGGAACCCATGGTGACTCCAAAAATTTGTTCATAATAGTGGTCTTGAAAACTAAAAAAAGTGGACCGTAAACAGATTTCAGCAAGCTTCACTGTTTCAGGATCGATGGCCATCTTTATAACATGAACAACTTCATCAAGGGGAATCTTTGTAAACAAGGATACGACATCAAAGCTTGCTAGAATATCATCTTTATCAACCCTTTTATCTCTAATACGCCTCACAAAATCTGTTGAGTCCTTTATGAAAGATTTTGTGTTACTAACCAGAGGTTTTAGGATCTTAGCTACATACTTAGCTAATTCATATGTAGGGGAACCAATGGTGTTAACAATTGGTCTAAGAGGAACCCCTTCCTTATGGATATTTGGTAATCCATAGATTCTAGGAATAACCTCACAGGAGGGAATCAACTTCTTTTTTATTTTATCTTCCAGGTTGGATTCCATGATGGCTTTCTTGACCTGCTTTATCACCTTGGGAATAGGGTTGGAGTTGACCCTTCTATAACTTCCACAACTCAAATGCTCATTCATTTTATGAATGTAATCTTCCTTGTTTAACACAACGGTGGCTCCACTTTTATCAGCTTTAAGAACAACTATTTTATCATTATTATGGAGAGATCTCAAAGCCTCTCGCCCTTCTCTATTAAGGTTACTCTTTGGCCGTTTAGACTTTAACAAAGCTAGGGAAAATTCCTGTCTTAATATCTCCCTGTCGTTTGATGAAAGACCTTGAGTCCCATTCTCAATGTTGCAAATGATGCTTTCGAAGGGAATGTTCTTGGGTGAGACCGCAAATCCCAAACCCTTGCTTAAGATTTTGATTTCTTCGGGGCTGAGTATTATGGATGAGAGATTCACAACCCTTTTATCATGCGTATTCGGAACCGAGGGGTTTACAATTACAACCTTATCATTGTTGTGAGGATTATCTTTGGAAGCATTATAATTATTAATCATTCCATGGTCTGAATTATTCTGAGCATCGAGATTTTTACCTTTTCGGGTGCTTTGGTTCTTATGTATATTATAACCCATGTTATTCACCATAACATCCCTCCTAACGAATTCTGATGTGCTGGAGATGTTAGCACTGTCGTCATGACTGCCCACGCAGGATAAGTTCTGTTGCTCCACGCTGATTCTATCCACATTACCCACTACATCCTTCATTACATTTTTAATTGTGCGGACAGCGCAAGAATCATCAGTGCTGGAAACGTTAAAAGTGTAAGGGATGTGCTCCATGGTATCCATGGTACCCTTAGTGCTGGAAACGTTAATTACATTTTTAATTGGGCTGGAAACGTTGAAAGTGTAAGGGACGTGCTCCACGGTATCACCTGTATCCACGGTATCCACGATGCTGGAAACGGTGTCAGTGCTGGAAACGTTAATTACATTTTTAATTGTGCTGGAAACGTTGAACGTGTAAGGGACGTGCTCCACGGTATCCACGGTATCCACGATGCTGTTGCTGCCTAAACCCACAGCGCTGTTGGCATTGGGATCAAAATTGGTGGAATCATTATGGACAACGCAGTTAGTATTGTTAAATATTATAACTATATTAAGTAAATATAGAATGACAAACGTATTTAGTGACGATAAACATATAAATTTAAAAATATAAAGAAGTTAGTTTTAAAAATATTATTTATTATGGAGATTAGAAAATTAGTTTACAAAATTATTAGACATTTTTCATGTTAATTATAATATTAAATTTTTAATTAATATAAGAAATATTTTATCGCATTTTAATAATGAAATATATCATCTAATTTTGTGATGTTTCACTCACTTAATTATGGAATGCAATAAAACAAAAACAAAATTTGATGTAACTCATGTACTCTTGGCTCAAATAATTATGGAATGCAATAAAAACAAAAACAAAATTTGATGTGACCTATATACTATTGACTCATTATATGAGGCATTAAGCAATAACATGTCTAAATTAACAACCAAGCCCATGAAAGATAAATATGTTTAACTTTATTAATAAACCATCAACAAATACTCAACACATAATACCTCTCTAGTGACCAACATAATAATAGAGATCAAATAATTCACATCTTATTGGTTCATATCTTATCAATACATTAGATTCTACTCATATTTATTTATTGAATTTCCTAATGGTGTGCACATGATGCAACAATTACGTATCCATAACTAAATATAAACACACCCACAACATGATAAAAATGTCACTTTTATGTATACTAGATTGAAAATTCCTTTGGGCTTGTACCTTTTTTTTTGTATGATTCTTCTAGTCACAAACTCTTATAATATATCTCTTTTTTGGACCAAACCTCCTTACCTCCTACATGTGCATCTCAAAGTGCGGGCTACGCAATTCTCGAAACACTCAAATACTGTTGGTATAATATCTCTAACTATTTTAAAATCAAATCTAAAATTAAAAAGAAGTACTAATAGTAACATTCCATTTCTATTTATAGTTAAAATTATAACCTTTTTTTAACCCATAATTTAAAAAACAAATCTTAATGTAAATAAAATTACTCTCCCTGTAACTTTTCACTCCCTCATCTTATTGACAGTGCTAGACCCACCAACATTGAGGGATCTCCTCGATATGAAGTCCCAACTAGACCTCACACCGTTTGGTGTAGGAGTCCCATCCGGTACGATGGCCCGGTTGCCATTATCTTAAAGATATGCCTTAGCTCTTGCTTGTTAGCACGTGAGAGTAGTTTGCTTTCTCTTCGAACAGAGAGGTTCACGTGCTTGGTGAGTGCTAGTGTTACTTGTGTCAAGGTTCTTTCACCGTAGAGAGAGAGGGTGGGAGTGAGTCTTGAGTAGAAAGGGAGAAAGTCCCAACTTTGTCAAAGACACACAAAACAACAAGACATGCACAACTTCCGGAGGATATGTCCACACGGATGCGACAGGCACAACACACAAGAGAAGATAGCATGTACATCACCCAATGGGACAATCCGCACAAGTGCAACGGTCGTTATAACAAGTTTATGTGAAAGGTTCTGTCTGATGTCCGGGGAGGTAACCAACCCGGGTAGGACATCGTTAACAACTTATACAACACATTTTCATAATTATATGTATTAGAGAAAATGAATGAGTTCAATTGTTTAACACATGTTAAAACAACATGCATTGCAAGTGTTCAAGTTTAATGTTACAAACAATTACAACACACGTATGAAAACATGTTGGATTGTTATTATGCTTCTGAATTTAGGGAAAGTTCCAAGACATGTTTGTAAACCATACATCACTAAACCCGTAGGCGAGGCGTTGGAGCCACTGCGCACTCCTTAAAGAAAAGATTACAAACTCTCAAGGCTATGTGGGAGGAGCCAAGATGAAAATCCCTTTTGCATGTACCAATGAGGGGTATTTACAGCCAAGGGTAAAACTAGCCCTGATCACTGTTCAAATTCCCTCATGACTGTTTGACTTTCATGACTTTTCAAGCTTACATGGCTCTTTAGATTACAAGTGGGTCTCTTGGACTTCCGCGTTACATTAAATTGATTTACAACAGTATGACCCATAGTAGTGATGTTGTCGACATGACTCATGACACAACTCGACACGATAATGGTGGTATGTTCATGCTGGTGGTGGTGTGCATGTTGCGCTGCAGTGCTGCTGAGTGATGGATCTTATCTTGCTGTATCACAACTTCACCTCCGCATGACAAGGTGTACGGAGTCTTCTATGGTCATTGGTGTCCGCTTGATGTTGCATGTGCACGTTGCTCATTTTCTTGTACTTTGGAATGCTTGACATGTTCGTCCATTCGTGAAAAATTATCCTCGCATGTTTGTCCATTTGCAAGAAAAGTTCCTCGCATGCATCGTTCATTTGTCCATTCGCGAACACATCTCCTTTCATGTACTCTCCTTATTCATCCCATTTGTCATCGTGCCATGTCTTATTCATGTCCTGTATCTGCAATCACTCATGATGAGACGACATCAAATCCATAAACCTCCTAATCTACCATGATTCATGGTCGTTCGCTTTCGGATGCAGGTGACCGAGAGAGAGGATAAGGCTATGAAATTGCGCAAGGCAAGTTTCAAGATGGGATGTAGGCTCCAAGTACTATTGGTGAAAATTGTGTAGAGGTCACTGGGAAATTGAGATGGACAATTCGGATCAACAGTCACTTTTCGTGGGATCTGGCTAGGTTGGATGGCAGATTTGCACAATTTATGGAAGCAGTGTGGGCTGCGAGATTACTTGGTAGTAAAAACTGCGCAATCCCTCGAGGGAGCTGGCAACGGGCTGCGGGATGGCTTGACAGCAAAAACTATGCAATCCCTGGAGGGAGTTGGCAATGAGATGCGGGATTGTTGGTGACAAAAACTGTGCAATTGTTGGGGGGATAACCTATTGAACACCTATGTGCAGTTTTTGAGTTAAGCGGGATATTGGGAATCTGAGGGGCTTGCTCATTAAATCTGTGCACTTTTATCGGTGAGCAGCCGACTGGCTAATTGGGTGGATGGCTGGAAAAACTACGCAATTTTTTGAGGGAGACAGTAATGGGCACCCAAAATTTGTCTAGCTTGTCCGTGAAATTTCCTTAGTCAGTAGAGCGGGCAAGGACTGCAAATTTTGAGGGGAGTGAGTCCCGAGGTCACTGCTCGGTTAAAATCTTCGGTTGACCAACAGGAGGGTTGGTTGATTAGCTTGCAGGCATCGCAGATGGAAATGCCTTGTTGGAAACTTCTGCATTGTTCTGGGTGACAGACTGTTGAGTCGATTCTAGGGTGGAGGTCCGACTGTTAGAGGGTGATCCAGTCATCAGAACTTCAGCAAAAGGACTAAGTGTGTGGGTGAGTGAATTTGTGCACTAGGCGACCTTGCAAACAAACTCAAGATTTCTTGATGAAAAGATGCCTCAAACCATCAAGACAACATATACTCAACGTGACTGACCAATGGTGTGAGTGACAAGTGCGATGCTTGTGATAGATCGTTGAACGAACGCGACGATGCTTGCGTGACAATGCATACAACTTTGTGTGTGAGTGCGACGAATTTTTACATAGTGAATACAACTTGTACACATGAAGCGAGTACCTGGTGCATGACCAGAACATGGTTGCAAGCATGACATTGTGACCAACATGCAATTTTTTTCCGTTAAACGGTCAAGCAAGGAGGGTGCAAAGGCTCAATATGAGCCCACGGGGTGAGCCCGAGTGATTGACAACATCAAGTTAAAACCCAAGGGAGGCTTTGAAATTGGATGCAAGCCAAAATTTTGGAGGGTGTTGCAGCCGCTACAACACATCTCTTTTAAAAAACCAAATAAAAGAGCAATATAAATATATAAATAAGAATAAAAAATGAATTAAATTGAAATTAAAAATAATAATAATAATATAATAATAGGAACCTCAATGGGGGACCCTAATGAGGGGAGGGGATGGCATGGCATACCCCCCTCTTGATGCAATACATGAGCATTACTAATCCTATATTATGGTGGGTGATGAGTGGATTTGAGTGTTTCTTCCCTGTAGTCGGTCATTGCTATTGGAGGTTTATTATTTAAATGGATGGAAGGGTTGGTCTCAGCATGAACCTAGTCACCTAGTTCTCAATTACTCAGATAGCAATGCATTGCTTTAGTGGTGCACTCTCAGGCAATTCCATGGAAGACAAGTGCAAGGCAACAAAATTTGGGACTTGGGGATAAGGAAAACTAGAATTTTGGTAGCAATTAGGCATGGAAGAAACATGGTTGGAGGTGCCCTTATTCATAGTAGATATATAGTTTCACTTCTCTGCCTTCTCACAATATGCATTTGAGGTAATTTGGAATCTCTGCTTGGTTGGACTCTCACTCATTAGTGTTATTTATGTTGGTTTATTTTTGAATTTTGGCTCCCCTCTTGCTATCTATGGTGTCTTGGCTTTTATGGTACACCAAGTCTTTCATTATATGGTTAGTATCCCTTATATTGGTCTCAGTCTAGGTTGTCTAACATGATATATTTGTCACGAGCTGCTGGCTTTCTCACTGACTCTGATTTCATTCAAAGACTTGACTATAATCTAGTGGGAGGGTTACTTTCAGCTTTATTCTAACTTATTTGCAACCTAGGGGTTTTATGCACCATCTCCCTCCTTAGGATTGCAATAAACTATATGGTAGTGCTCTTATGAGAGTCTGGTATTTCTAGTGGAGGTGTTCTTCTTGGGTGGTGGGGGTGGTCCCTACTCTTTGATTCCATTTTTCCCAACATAAGATTTGGTTTACCTGTTCCTTGGTGAGTTTCACCATGCTATGTCAGTGTAGATGACTCCATTGGGGGATTGGTGGGAGGGGTCAAACCAATCATTCTTGCCTGGAGTTTCTCTCCCAAGAAGGGGCAATGACCTCTCACCCAATCCACTCTCGTAGCTTACAAGAGAACAATACTAGCCAAGTGAATAATTTCTGCCAACACAGACAATTAAAACATTTTTGGGACATCTTCTTAAAGACAAGCATGGTGATTGAAATGTAATCATTTTTTTCAAGAATGATCTTCAACAAAATTAATGGCATATGCATGATAGATTGACTAGTCTTCAAATAGGACAATGATGCATGTAAGAACATCTTGACCATTATCAAGGTCAGATAACCCATATGGAAAAACATGTTCGTTATGAATTCTGGCCTCCATCATCCCCTGGCTCATGACCAAAGAATATTGCTATGGTAACCTATTCCAAATCATAATGGTACTTTGTTGTGTGTTGATATTTATCTTCTTTTGGCATGGTGTAATCATCTTTTGAAGCTAAACTATCTACTGGTCAACAAATTTGGTAAGAGTGTGGCCGATAATATTCTAGAAAATAGTGGGCAACAATATAATATTTTTGCCTAAATGAAAAGCTTTGACTTATATATATTTAAATATATTATATATATATATATATATATAATATATAATTATATATAAATATAATAAACAATTAAAAAGAAAAATTTTAATGTGGCGATTTAATTATCAAAATCACACACTACCCCAAATAGGAGGATATAATTATGTTAGGGTGATTCAAAAATCGATCACCGACTTCCATATGGCTAGTAAGAGTAGTGGGTTATAATAATATTATTCTCACATAAGTTTTTAATTTTAGGTGAAATTATTAGTTTTTTAAATAATTAAAATCTTTAGTAGACCCTCACTTAGGCAAATTTTTACTTTTTCAATGTTTTTCATG
The DNA here is from genome assembly GCA_000404065.3 of Pinus taeda. Taxonomy (NCBI): domain Eukaryota; kingdom Viridiplantae; phylum Streptophyta; class Pinopsida; order Pinales; family Pinaceae; genus Pinus; species Pinus taeda. The sequence goes on along the minus strand of APFE031163404.1, from coordinate 53,297 downwards.
AATTGACAATGATGAAGGTATCTTTATTAACCTTTATTGAAAAAAATCATATATGAATACCTTGTGAAAAAATACCCAATTCCAAAAAACAAATCGGTCAAATTAGAGTCTGGATGAGGAAGATATCGTTGATTTAAAATCAGTTGTTTTGCAGAACTTTTTCTAATGGAAATTCGTGGATGACGACTCTCCAATAATTTTTTATAGTTTTTTGTGCATAAATTTAGAAAAATAAATGTATATCTAAGATCCTCTTGAAAAATAACCCAATACAAAAAAATATAGTTGAATCAAAGTCCGAATGAGGGAGATATCACTGATTTAAAATCAATTTTTTTTCAAAATTTTTTGTGACAATTGGAAAGTGGTAGGACAAATCTGAGTTCCCAGAGTGCCCAACTTTTGATTCTAGTCACATGGTAAGATGCATAATGGCCATTCTATTTTCAAAAACAGGTTATAATAAGGATTTTGAGTTATGCCCATTTTAATTTTTTTCCAAAGTAAGTGATTCTCTTCAAAACCCTTACTCTATTTTGAGGGTTCTAGTAAGATGATTTTTACAGGACAAGATGATGGTCCTACTATTGAACAATTTATACAATATCATAAGTATTAATACCAATATTTTTGGACACCCATCATAAAGCTTGATATGAAAGATAAGGCTGCTAAATGGTGGTTCTTACTTGACAGTGCAGTGAGGCAACCTCCGGGTGAAGAACTTGAAAAAATCCTTTTGGACAAATGGTCTCATACTCGAAAGAAGGAAAATAAGAAACATAAAGGGCTATTTTCTATTGATATCTCCACATTACAGATTCATGGAAGTATTAAAAAAGATAAGATCATTATTGCTATTCGCCCTAGTTGCAAACAAAATCTAATCAATCTCAAATTGGCCAAATGCTTGCAAGTTCCAGCATAACATATTGCCAACACACAGGTTGATGGGTCGCATATTAAAATATTTAAGGAATTGTAGGTGACCATGGATAAATATGTATTACATGCTAACTTTTATGCTTTAGATATGGATGAGACAGATGTTGGTTGGGTTATCCTTGGATGGAATCAATGAGCACCATCAATATTAATGTACAAAATAAATGCATGAAGCTATAGTATAAAAAGAAGAAAATTACTTTGCAAGATATTTCCATTAGAACCAAGTATAGACTATGGAGGCAGAAGCAAAAATTTCGAGCGACATTGACCAATCATATTATGAACCTTTGATGGTAGACTACCGAACAAAGACATCAAACTAGGTACCAGAAAAAGCACTAGACACCACTCAGGCACCAGTAGTGGAGGAATTAACAAAAAACATACCATCAGTTAAAGCTTCAACATATTACCACCTACATCACCCAACAAGGCAATGGCCAACAAGGTGGAAATGAATTAGCAACAAGGACAACAACCCTGGGACGATAGACAACGAGGTGTGAGTATCCACCCACAACACATCAACACATCGGAACCAGCAGAACCAACTTCCATCTCAAGTGAGCAAGGCACCAGCGAGGTCAAGTGTTCACCTTTCTCTGGAATGGCTAGATGCACGCACATGTTACCAGTGGACTAGACTTTTGAGTATATCTTATTATTTGTGTTTTTCTCATGGAGTACATAGGGAGGTACCCAAGGGAATAATATGACAATATCATAAATAAATGGGCCATAGTTAATAAATAAAGTGGCTAACCCGCATTATGCAAGGGACCACAAGTAGTTAGGAAATAATGTGATAAGCCCATGGTATTGGATGCATGTTTTTGAGAGACCCATGTTAATTACTGATGGTATTGTATGTATGAAGCCTATATTGACAAGCATTAGTTTATGGAGTGATCTCCTTCCTTAAGGAGTAGTTGTATGATGTTACCCTACCTCAAGGTTTTTCTGAAGATATCAATAAAGAAGCATTTTCATTCTAGCAATATCTTGTGTTATGTTTTTAGCATATTTGCAAGGTTAATATATTTTCAGGTCAAATCTACTACACACCTATTGATTGTGGATGTAATGAAATCTTACGAGTGGCAACGAGCATTGGGCGATTCCAACAATAAATAGTCCTGATAAACATAATATTTTACAATGATTGAAGTTATGTCTACTGCCATCACCACATTATTTTAGTTCACCGTCATCGAGTAAAATAAAGAAATCACTGATGGTTGCAAGGAGCCAACAAGGCTGACACTTTTTGTTTCGGGCCCTTGGTCATAACGTTGGTCCTATGGACCATTCCTCTTAGCACCTAGGTTCTAGAAGAATTGGGGACAAGTGAAACTATCGACTTCATATTAGTATTAACGCAAGAGAAGAATCATGGTAGATTGATGAGGAGTAGGTTGAGGGAGGCCTATAGCAAATGAAACTTTGCAAATGGAAGTAAGACACCTTTAGGAAGGAATGGAAGCCACAAAGACTGCACAAAGGAGAGGATCTAACACAGGATATTTCAGTGAAGTAGAGGAAGAATCTTCCATTGAGAAAGAAGTAGAAGAATCAACATAAAATACAATGTTAGACCAAAAATGGAGGTACCAATGTATAAAGGTAACCTGAACGTTGATGAATTGATGGATTGGATCAATGCTTTAGATAAGCATTTTGATTATGAGGATGTTGATGAAGATAAGAGAGTAAAATATGTAGTGACTAGATTTAAAGGCCATGCAACCCTATGGTTGGATGAAGTGTAATAAAAATGAAAGAGGACATGGAAATCCATAATCAAAGATTGGGTCATAATGGTGGACAAATTTAAAAGTAAGTTCCTACCCAAATATTAGCTACTAAATATTTTTAAATAGTTTTAGAGCCTTAAACAAAAGTCTATGTCAGTCAAATAATACATTAAGGAGTAAATTGAACATTAGAGTTGGTCATGTAGAGGAAGATGTTAAGAAAGTTGAAAATTAATTTAATGGTTTGAGATATGAGATCTAAGATGGCATTGACATCTTGTCCTTAAGAACAATTGAGAATGCCTACCAAGCTTCCCTAAAGGCATAAGATAATAATGCTAGGAACAAGAGTTAAAGAAGTAGAGGAAGAACTCTTGTAAGAAGCAAAGGACAAGTAGGCATTATTTACTGATAATGGTACTTTTTAATTCATAAGAAACCAACCGAAGTTGAATCAAAGACATGCCTTTACATTTGTAATTAAATATACTATTGGTTCATAAATAAAGTAGTTGATGCTTTAACTATTATTAACTTAAATTATATAAGAGCTTCAAATAATTTTCTTGGGATTTGATGAACTCAAGGAAATCTATAAAAGTGATGTAGATTTCAAAGAATCATATGCAACATATGAAAACTCGGTAAGCATGAATATAACTTGATGGTCAAATTATATGATTAAGGAAGGCTTTTTGTTCAAGGATAGTAAGCTTTGCATACTCATATGTTCCATGAGGGACAACTTAATAAAGAAGAAGCATAGTGGAGGATTAGCATGACACTTTGGAATTGATAAAATCTTTGTTATAGTAAATTGTTTTTATTTTTGGCTAGGTATGCAAGCTAATGTAAAAGAGTTGGTGGAAGGATGCAAAGTATGTCGGAAAGCAAAAGGGAGAAGCGAAAATGCATGTCAATTCCTAGAAAGCCTTGGATTGTGTTAGCATGGAATTTGTTTTGGGATTACCTCGAACACAGAGATGAAATGATTCTATTTTTTGTTGTGGATAGGTTTTCTAAGATGACACATTTTATTTTTTGTACAAGAGCTATTTATGCAACCAATGTTGCAAATTTATTTTTAAATAAATTGAAAGATTGCATGGGTTTGCTAGAAGCGTTGTATTAGATAGGGATACAAGATTTGTAGGAAAATTTTGGAAAAGCTTGTGTAAGAAACTAGGCACTAATTTGAACTTCAATTCAACTCATCACCCACAAAAAAATGGACAAATAGAGATGGTGAATATAATTTTAGGAAAAAAAATTGAGGAGTCTAGTCAAAGAACATCTTAAACAATGGGATTAGATACTTGCTCAAGCGAAGTTTTCTTACAATGAATCACCTAACTGAAGTACATGAATTAGTAAATTTCAAATATTGTATGCAATGCACCCCATGGGAGTGTATGAACTAAGAAATTTGGGAAAGTAGCAGCTTAAGAGTGTAAATCGTGAAGATTTTGGAGTGAGAAAGTAAGAGTTGCATGAAAGATTCAAACAACAATTGTAGAAGAACAACACGTGTAAATAGAGAACATACATGAAAATAAGACAACTAGATTGAGGTTGGTGGTAATGGCATATTGGAGGATGAAAATGTTTCCTATAGGGACATACAACAAACTTAAGCTCATGAAAATTGGTACATGTAAATTTTGAGGGTTTGTTTTTGTAGTGAGCATGCAAGAGTTGCGGGAAAGAGTCAAACAACAATTGCAAAAGAACAACAAGTGTAAATAGAGAACATACATGAAAAGTAGACAATCGGATTTTGAAGTTGGTGACCTAGTAATGGCATATTGGAGGAAGAAAAGGTTTCCTATAGGGACATACAACAAACTTAAGCTCATGAAAATTGGTCCATATGAAGTTTGAGGAATTTTTTTCCAATGCTTATGAATTGGAACTTCCTAAGGACATTGAAATTTCACAAATTTTCAATGTATCCGACCTATACCCCTTCAAGGAACTAGATAGTATTATAACATATTCACTTGTAAGTGATGAAGATCACACTAATCTATGGAATAAGCAACTGTCCAAAGCAACTCACAAGGAAATTGAAGCAATATTGGGTTAGAAAGTAATAAAAAAAACCAAAGGTAATTAATATCTTAAGTACCTGGCTAATTGGAAACAACAACCAATAGAAGATGCTACGTGGATGACAACAACAAATATTACCAAGTATGGCACAAGTGTTGAGAAGATGATGAACATCTATTTTCTTCCCCAAGAGTCTGATGCGGGAGGATATACAAGACAAGATCATTCTTGACCTCTTGGATCAAAAAATAATTTAATGAGGGAATTGGTTCCCTAATTTGTTTACGAAGGGAAGTTAGGTTCCCTATGCCATTTAATTGAAATATTTTTGTCATAGTCTATAAGGAATTAAATTTGTTAGGAAGTTATATGAGTGTCAGCTGATTTCTATGTAAAGAAGATGATCTAGCTAAATTTGGGGTTTCTTAGATAATTTAGGAATTGGATTGAATTTGTTGGATTTGAAGGAGATATTTTTCTTCTAGGTAATATAAATGAAAGAGAAAGAGATTTCTTGAGGATAGAGGAAGAGACAAAGAATAGCAAGGCGCAAGAAAAAAAAGAGAAGAGAGACACAAAGGAGAGAGACTTGGAAACAAAGATAATCTAAGCTTATTCCTATTTAATTTCTTTGCTAATAATATCATATTTGTGTGTATATGTGCCATAAGTTTGAATGAATTTTATATTTATTGAATGTGGATTGAGTTTCATCATTGAATCAATGCTTTTGTAGGTTAATCAAGAGAGAGCATATTGTTGAGAATCGAGTATCGGTAGTAAAGGGCTCACAACCTCACTCAGGAAAATCTACCATTTTCAAACTTTTCTATGAATTGACAATGACCAAAGTCTCTTCATCATCCTTTCCATCTATTGGAAATTAGCCATCCTTGATAAGCATGGAATCTTCCATCAATTTACGAGCTTGGTAGATATAATAATTCACATCAATTGCAGTTCCATCATACTATCATCACCCTATTAGGAAAGTACCAATGGTTGTGAAGCACCAAAAACGACGAGGTGGTCCTATCAGTTACCAGATCCAACAAACATAACTTTTCACATCAATTGTATTTCTATCATCACCACCAGTCGATTATGGAAGTAATGAAATTTTGTGTGTACCAATGAGCATTAGGCAATTTCGACAACAAAACAGGGTCGACGAACACAATATTTTATGATGATTGATTTTTTTTCTACCCCCATCACCACGTCAATTCCATTCAACATTGTCGAGTAAAAAAGAGAAACCACTAATTTTTATGGGGAGTCAACGAACCTAACACCTTTAGTTCTAGGCTTTTGGTCACAATGTTGGTCTTATGGCCCATTCCGCTTAGCACCTAGGTGCTAGCAAATTTGGGTATAAGTGAGACTATCAACATCACTCTCCCCTTTAAATAGGTTTATGATATTAAATAAGAGATCCTCCCAGAGCTTCTAAGTCATATAGTTTGTGCCAAGTTAGTTTCCTCTCCACTCTAAAAATAGATTTAATTTATTTGCAAACTAGTAACTAACTTTCTTTGTAAATGTGAATAGGAGTGAAGTTGGTTTCCTCTTTTCCTTCAGAATAAATTTGTTTAAGGCAAAAAAATCATTCGAAGGAAAAGGGTTAAATAAAGATTTAATAAATATAATCCATGAATAACAAGTACACATTATGGAAAAAATTGTGGTAGTTGAAGTTTGAAGATATCTTGTAAAACGATTTGTCTAGAAAATTAGCACATGCTATGATTAACACAAATTGAAACATGTTAACCAAGATGCAATATGAAATGTATGTTTATTACCTTGTTGAGTATTTCTATCTCAAGGTTAAGCTAGATTGTAGAAGTTGCGATATATTAACCTTTGTGTACATATAATTTTGCAGTAAGCTATAAATATATCGGCCAAGCATCTTTTATTATATTCATGGTTTTTCTTCCCTTTTATCAATATTATTAATAATATTATTTAAAAGGCTGGTCTGTGCTTTATCAATACTATTAGAATAATATTTTAGAAAGTTTTTCATCAAGGGTTTATAGTTTAAGTGGTTGGTTGAATTGATTTTTACTGTCTTCACTTTCGTTTAATTTACACAACTAACATGTTGGCATATTGTGATAAGCTCAGAAGGGTAGACCACCCTTAGGATAAAGGTTCCACTTTGCTAGGTTTCAGGGCATTTTAGGCCATGGTAAGTCATACATTATTTGGATATTTGACTTGTAGTTTGTTGGATTTGCTCTTCAATTATAGTTGTAGCCAACAAATTTAATTTTAGGCCTCACCTAGATTAGTCCAATAAATTACTAATTTTCATATATATATGAATTTTTTCACACAGTATGTTAATTATCTTAATTGAATATTCATTCAATTAAACAAAACAAGAAATATAAGGGAAATTAAAGAATATTATGGGTAGCACATTTTCTTTTTTTTTAATGATGTCAAATGTATGGATTGTAAATCTTACAAATTCATGAATATAGAGATATAAGACACACACACATTTTTTAATCCATTAATAATGAGAGATAAGATTGTGTTAGTTTATTTGTTTTGAGGTGTGATCATACTTCTTCAAAGTTTGATGTAAGTTGAGCCTGTAATAATGACCTTATGAAATTTGCTAATTACTAATGTATAATATAATTATCTACTTATATGAAATCCAATGAGTTTGATCTATTTCGAGATATGGATTAAATTGAAAATATTTTGACTAGCATATGGACCAAATGCTTGAGTATCTTATTTTTTTTGCAACGTAATTAAGATATCTTTTGAGCAAATTCTATAGTAAAACAAGTATCCATTACTTATGTAATAGCACATACTACCCCCTTGGTATGTATAGGGTGTTATTAATGTCTTGAAACCGACTTTTTTAATGTGTGACAAGAAAAATGAGGTTATTAAAAAAAATGCCATTATTTTTTTTCTAAATTAAAGAATTAGAGAATATTGTTGTCATCATGTCTAACTTGGTGAGAGATTTATGACGACTTGATTATTTCATCGATTTGAGTCCCATATTCAAAGTTACTCTTAAAATGAAATCTTGTTCTATTAATATTAGTCATGTTATCATCAATGTGTTATAGAGCAACGACGTATTTGTTAGGTGTGATCCACATGGTGATGCTACATAGACTAGTGGTTTGATGCACTAGCCCAAGACACATTAATTATATACATTTTCATATGTCATAGCATTATAAAATTCTCCATATTTGATTAACTTATACATCTATAAAACTATATTTGTAAATGTGTCAACGATAATATAATTAAATTAAATATTGAAATATTTATTTATTAATATAATATATGACATGTCGATTCACTATTGAATGTAAATAATAATATTATCAAGTAGATGTAGAATATAAACATTACACATCCTACTCAAATACCAATCTCAAATCGATACAATTCTCAAATAGATATACAACTTTGCTCTAATATTTTTGGAGGCATTTGCTTAATGGATAAGACAGTTGATAACTAAGGACGAGCGTGTAGACACTAGTGAGTCCTCTTGGTGTGATCTAATACTAGCCATGACCAAATTTGGTCAAGAAGGTGCTTGTGTCGCTAGAGATGCATTAGAGGATGTGTTGGTGAGGGTTTTGAAGCTATTTTAGGTATGGAGTCCTAGATCAGTTTCGAAAACAATTGAAGCTTTTGTATGCTTGCAATTGGAATTGACTAGAGTGAGGCCTTTTAAATTTGTGAGCGGGTCCTTAGGTTGTTGCATTGCCATGATGTGAGGATGGTATTCTTTGAAGCTATGACAATATTCATGGTGACACCAACAACAAAAGGGAACGCGTTGCACTTTGGTGGGCTTCGAGACATCTTGGGCCTTGTTAAGTCATACATTATTTGTATATATGACTTAGTAAAGATCACAGTGAAGAAGCCTTTGGCCTAAAATTCCAGATCTATTTGTCCTTTAGGCTACAATTTGTTTTGAATCTAATTAATGAGAGCATGTTTCGTGCGCTAGAAACCCAAAAAATTCCTAAAGAGAGCATGGTCTTGCATGAATTGGATCTAGTGCTCTATTTAGGAAGATTTAATCTTAAATTTAGGGTTTTTGGTTGCTTTTGGACAACAATGGCTCAATCTCCTATGTTGTCATGTTGCACTTGCTGACACATTAATGAAATTGTAAGAGGGAATGTTGATGTTTGTAGAGTGATTGTTGAAAGATTGTTTGCTCCCATCTCCATTTGTGGTGCCTTTTGGCTTAGCATCACCAAAGACTACATTGCATAAAGACAATGGGAGGTTGCTTCCTCCAACCTACATTGCATAAGGACAATGAGAGGCTACTTCCTTCAACCTGATGTATAAAAGAAATTGAAATAAATAATAACTTAAAAAACCCTAACTACAAAATTTTCAAATCCTAAACCATCCAAAAAAACTTTAATTTAATAACTTAAAAAAAACTAACTACACAATTTCCAAACCTAAACCGTCAAAAAAAAACTTAATTTAAATTATACACTTAATTCAATACTATACAACATTTATAATAATCCAAATGAGCAATTTTAAATTTTATATAAAACTATTAAAATAAAATATATAAACCAATAAAGTAAAATAAAAACTTATTGAACATGGTAAGCTCATATATTCATCGTTTTCATCAAACTTAATATTCTAAATACCTTGAAACTCGATCTGAATTGTTTCCATACGTCTAATCTAAGCTTGAAATGGATTTAAGTTAATGAGATATCCTCCCACCTATTTTAAGCATAATGCATATACTTTACCAAACCAGCTTTCTAATTACATTACATTCATCACGTGTTGATATAAATGCTGCTGATAGGAATCAATGGCATCTTTCATTTTAATAAATAATAAGCCATTATTGTCAGATAGGTTAATGGAAGCTGACGTGTCTATGACAGGCCAACTATTTCCCACTTCCGGTCCGTTCTTAATCAACTCGAGTCAGTTATTAGTCAATTCATTGGATGGCCCGCCGCCGGCCCCTTGAATAAACAGCACATTTTGCACAGTTTGACTAAATGGGCTGAATTTAGATTCATTCACATTGCAGAGTTTGCATTCAGATATGGATAAGTAAAGCTTAAATATTCGTTATCATCTCATTTCTCTAAACCCTCTCTCCCTTGCTTCTGCACTCCGTTCATTCAATATTTCAAGCATTCACTGCCTGTAGCTATCTTCCTTTACCGCTTAATCCATTGAATTCGGTCCATACACATAGATAGCAAGATGCCTACGGCTACTGCTACTCATTCGAGGAGGCCCAAAAGAGGTCAGGTGAAGGCAGCCATTGCCTCTTCCCTTGCCCAATCCATCGCCCAATCCATCAGATCACTGTTAGGATCCCCTAAATCCATCAACTACTCTGTTGTTTCCTCTTCCTCTTCCTTTTCTCTCGCGACTGCAAATCGTTTGAGAGCACAATGAATGACTTGCAGATCAGATGGGCTTATCTCCAGAATGCTGATACAGATTTGAGTTTCTTTCATTACAAATTCAGTGATACAGAAATTAAATCATTATGGATCAAAGTATGGGATCTTCAGATCTGTTGTCCAAATCATTTGCTCGCTTTGTCTGACTCTGTTTTTCAGATTTGAAGCCCTGCAACACCAATGGAGTTTGCTCTTTACGCTGCAGTGAGTCACTAAATATAAAGAGGGGAAATATTTTCTACTATAGCAGATTTTACCAGTTGCAGTTGAAAAGTTCTGAAATACAAAGTTTGTTGATCTGAGATTTTGAGTTGAAATAGATGGCACTTGATTCTCCTTGGCATATCTCTTTGAGGAATTTGGAAGTTTGGTAATGATCAAATATAATCAGCCCTCCTCCCCGTCTTGCTTTTAGCAAGCTCTGCTCTGCTTACGTATTTATTGCAAATGTAAACATGGCGTACAGTTTGTCGATGTGATACCAAATCCAACTTTTGTAAGGTTAATTTATGGGACCTTGTATGTATTGTTAGAATGTGAGAACGTGTCAATGTGAGAAGGATGTTGGAATTTTTACGGTGGTAAAGGTTGCAAATGAGCCTCTTATTTTTTTTATTTTATACCAGGGACAGAACTTTGCGGCAAGGATGTTTTTTTTAACTTAAAGAGTTTCTCACACTTACCAGAATAGTGGATTTAACTTGTGGACAACCATTTTTGTTTTTGAAGACTGCAATCTTTTAACTGCGGGATTATAAATTATAACATAATTACAATGCATTTTATTTTGGGATTCGCTTATATGAAACAGCTAATATCAACTAAACAAATCACCGTAATGAGAAAACCATTATTAATATGTATAATCATTTGTGTTTTATTATAGCCCATAACTGGTTTTTATTTAAAGTATTTTTTTAAGAGACATATGTCAAATTTCAAATTGAGCACGAACACACTTACATATCTTCTCATATTGGATTGTAGAATGAGTCTTTTGACTCAATGTTAGAGAGTTGTGAAATCATCCAACTAAGCAACAAATTCTAGGATATATCCAAGTCTACGAAGAATTTAAAGAAATAAGTTTTTCATTTAATGATGCTATTAGGATTAGGTTAAGTTGCATAAAACCTTTTTGTGTGATCAATATATTTCTAAGATTTAATAAGAACATCCTACAACCCAAATAACTAAACTTTGCCACATAAGAGATTTAATAAGAACATCCTACAACCCAAATAACTAAACTTTGCCGCATGAGTGATAGGGCTAATTGCTTTGGTTGGAATTCTAAGGAAAATTCCCACCGGGAAAACACGTTGTAGCCAATATCAAATGGGAAAAAATCTGTATCTTCTATATGTTCTATTTGAACTCGAAAATAAATATATAGTGACATTTTTTCTATGTGATTGTTTTTTTATATGAGGGATTCACTAAATGAACCTCTGACATATCACGTGCATTCATCGCATACTAAACAATACCCTTACTTTGACTACATATTGGGAAATACCTCTAAAAATAACATTATTTAACCCCCTACGAATACAAACCCAATACACTTTCCCAATTTAAAAAGCCCCTACTTCCACTAGATATTGTAAGTACCCAATTTTTTTTTTAACATTTTTTATACCCCTTTATATTTTTCATTAACTTTGAGCTCCATTTCTTATACTCCCCAATATAAAAACCGTTTACCCCCTATTATATAGTCAATATATTATGCCATTTTTCCCTCAATATGAATCCACGTCATATGGTATTGCTCCCCCAATGAAGCCCCGTGGTCATATGTTGAGAGTCAATATACAATTTAATTTGTTCAAAGTCAAAATTCAAGTCTATGAACAATAAAAAAATGCTCTACTAATGTAATATAGACAATAAAAACATGTTTTACTAATATAATGAAATGTAAGATATTTTTTTTTGTTTATGATATGTCCATTATGAACTATTGCTTCAACTAGATGACTTCAAACCACTCATATCACATGATGGTGTACAACACATTCTCGAACCATTTAAGCAAATATACATGCCTATAACGATAGCCTACAAAAAGAAAGAAGGACAAAACATAAACTAATCATTAAAAAAAAAAAGGATTTACCTAATCAAAAGCACAAATTACTAAAAGTGATTCCTTGAAACATGTGAACAAAGACCATTTTGAACCAAATATACATATAAAGCAATATGAGAAAGTAAATTTTCTCTTCCTATCAACAAAAGAAACCCACTCCTTACTCTAAAAGCATAAATTACAAAAATGGAACCTGAAAAACGTTGAGCAAATAAGGAAGATAAAAACAAGTATTTCTATAGAACAATACTTTTCTCTATTCAAAACACCCCTATTTATGGATGTGTCATTCATAGATGAACTTACCTCCAAAAATACATGGTTGACATTTACAATCATGATATTATGACATGTTTCTTTTTAACAACATTTCATATAACAATGGTGCTTATTGCCAGGGACCAAATTTGTAGCCAATGTGCAAAATCTTTGTCAAATGAAACTTTGCCAACTTATAATGCCCTTGACAATATTAGAAGAAGAAAAAAATTATTGTTGGAAGGGATTTGAATTCCTTGGAAAAGAGACTTATTTCTCTATGTACTAGTTTTGCAGAAATTTGACTTGGCTACCAGTGATGTTAGTTTGGTTTGAAAAGCACAATTTTTAATGTCCTTATTGATGTGAAAAGTATTCAACATGCATAGCCCCAAGATTTCAATGATTCCATGATAGTTGTATTTCTAAAAAGAAAGTTAGAATACAAAAAATATACTTGTTAACAAATGTTAGACCAATGGCTATGATACTTGCACTTTATGAATTGTGCAAAACACAATTATATAGACACAAATGTGTTGTCATTGACCAACATTGGGTGAATATTTTCCAAAAAAATGTAAAAAATGAAGCTAATATTGTAATTGATTCTAAAATTTCCTACCTTTGAAAATATGGCAATGGTATAGGATTGATCATTGGAACTCTTTTCCATGATTTAAGATATTCCCCACTGATAAATGACTTAGAGCATGAAGTAATAGAAATTGAACTTCAAGGGGATTTAAGCCGCCTAGCATCTTCGAAGTTAACTTTTCTAGAGAAATAAATTTTCTACATTATTCATTGGATCTTGGTTCTAGAAAATAACCCCTAAAAATCTTTACACAAAAAAGATGACTTTTCTAAAAAAATCTTTACACAGAAATAATAACTTTTCTACTGCGGCACTACTAACATATTCTTCAAAGAAATCCAAAATATTTATACATCAAATTTCTAATTTTATATATATATATATGAATTAGGAAAAAAAATATACAACTATATTAAAATCTATACAATTTAATAAATCATTATAATCTCGTTAAATTTAACATAATTTTATAAATAATAAAATAAAGAATATTTTTTTTATAATAATTATTTTAAAAAATATTATTTAAATATTTAAATATTTTATTATTATATATATATATTTAATCTCATTAAATATAACATAATTTTTATAAATAGTAAATAAAAGAATATTTTTTTATATATATATATATATATATATATATATGCGTTCATATGTTAACGAGTATTTATTTGAATCTCCAAATTTATACTGAATACTCCTAATTCATTTTACCCTACTACATGTAGTTTAATTTTTTTAATTTAATATAGCAAATTATTATCAGTATTATTATTATTTTGGTTAAAAGTTTTTTATTAAGTTGTCAAAAGATTATATAGAGTTTGGTGTTGGAAACCTAACCCTCTATGGGTTGGTGTGGAATTTAAACAACCGCCGGAGTTCAAGAGACCACTTGGAATATGAATCCAAGGGTCACATCAAGTACTATAAATGTATATCATGTCAATAATATATGCAATCTAATGCTTATCATTTACATTAGCTGTTTGCATCCCATGTGAGTTTAACATGGTATCAGAACGAGCATTCTCCTACCTTGCTCCAATTTGAATCACTAACCTCTCTCTTTGCATGTCAGTTCTGCCTAATTACTTGTCAGAACTGTGATTATTGTGTGCATGCATATTTTACTATGTGTTGTTCCACTAACCTCTCAGCAAGATTTATTTTCTCGAAGGTTTCTCTAGTTGTTCTATGCATAGTAATGCCCATGGTTAGAGTTGTGGCAGGTTTTCCATTACTATGTAACTGCTCCAATTATTCCTCTGCAAAAATACATTAATTTTTGGGGCATAATCCAACCTGCGTTACTCTACCCAAACCTATCTTCAGCATACGAGATTTGAACACGCTACAGTGATGTGTTGGATCAGAATGTAGGCAGTAATGAATGAATCTGCATTCTAGTTGACGATGGTGATCTTCCGATCTTTAATCTGTTTGTGTTTTGTGGAGCGCCCAACGAGGAGTTATGATGCGTTTGAACTATGTTGGTGTATATATGTTTTATATGGTGTGTTGATCTTGCGTATCTTGCATAGCTATTCATTCCAATGGGTTGTGTTTGCTTCTCCATATAAACTAGCAATCCACTCGATGAGGAAGATGGAACAATGCTGGTGAAAAGCACTCATTGCACAACCCCAAAATTTGAAGCGGGTAGAGAAAAAGACCGCAAAATTGGAAGCAGGTGGAGAAAAAGAATGGAATCATTTGTCACCATTAGAATTGATGACTACTGGACATTTTCTTGTGTATCATTTCTTTGTGTTGGAAAATTCATTGAAGAAGAATTAAACATTCTTGAAACCCTATGTTCTTTCCACGTAGACTGCAACAACGTTCATTCTCTGCGTTGACATGATTTATATCAATAGTTAGAGGGGAAGCGAAGCAAGCAAACCAAAAACCAGCAACTCGAGGTCTTGGTTGTGGTTCCTCTTTCCCTTGAGTTTTCAAATGATCTGTGAGCCTCCATAAACATAAATATCCGACTGATAAGGAGAGGATCGGAGGGGCTCTCAATCTAGCCCCCCCACCCAATAAGTAAATTGAAACTTTAGTTGCTCGACTGATAACCCCCCACCAATAAGTTAAACCTAACCAGCAGGGGCTCTCAATATAAGGAGAGGATGCGGAGCACGCTCGACTAGCTGGGAGAGGATCCCCCAGTAGGTTCGACCAACGGAGAGGATGCCCCCGGCAGGGCTCGACCACAACGAGAGAGGATGCCCCCGGCAGGGCTCGACTGATAAGGAGAGGAATTCATCAAGGTTGGTTTGTTCACTCCCTATAGATTTTCAAAGCTCAGGAAATTTGTATGGTGCAAATTTGAACCTTGGCCATGGAAATCCATAGAGCTCGAGCAGAAAAACAAAGGAGGCGACCTTGAAATGCTTCTTAACAGGTTTGAATTTATCTGCTATCTGTGGTCCTAGTTAGTGTTCTGAGCGTGTCTGTTGATTGGCAAGTCCATGGCTAATACTTTCATGAAGAAACAAACTTCCTTTTAGTTGTTCATATATGTGCGATGGTTCACCATGAGTAAAGTGTTGAACTTTGGAGTGTCGTTATATATATGTATCAAGTGATTTTATATACACTTTGTTGATATAATGTTGAAGTCCGTGTCGATTCTCCTTTCTTGAAGACAGTGTAGTGAATGGGGATATGATGAAAATATGAAGGTCATGCTTTGCATTATGGTGATGACACATATGTGCGTTGGTCATTGTAAATCCGGTGTGGTGTTTTGAAAATGATTATGTGTTATTCTATTCTTTAAATGTTGAAGTTTATGCTTTAAGAGAGAGAGAGAGTGCTCGCTCTTAATGCATGGGAATGTATGTGTTGTAGATTGAGTAGTTTATATTCCTAGCTGTGACAACTTAGTTATGAAGCCGAGCTATGAATGTTGAGGATTGAATAAATTATGTGTGTTGAGTATTGAATGTACATTGAAGCCAACTTGTGAGTCTTGACCACTGAGTTTATACAAGTTATGGCGATGTATACACATTGAGCATAAAATATATGCTTCCTCAATTGTATTGTATAATTAGATAGCGTGAATCTACATTAGTTCATGAGTTGGTGCAAACAGTTCTGAATTTTATGGTGCATTTGTAGTCGAAGCCAACACCATTCCTCTAATTCAATTGTTTTTAAATGGATTGAATTGATGATACATTAGAGTTGCTAAATGCCCTGATAGTCTCTACTATAGATGAGATGGTAAACATCAGCAAGAATAATTTTTCCGATATTCGAACTTATTTACAAAATGCAAAAGAAAACATTGATTTTTTGGAGCTTGAATCTGAGCTTCAACGAGAATATTTACAGAGTGGAGTCATCATTCTGAACATGTTTCTATTCAGAACATCAAAAGGGACTCCCATAAACAGCAGGTCAATAATGTTAAAATTGATTAAGATCCAGTGCCCAATGAAGTAGCAGTTACATGTAGGTGTAGAAGTTCAGTCTGCACTTGTTAAGCCCATTATTAGACCTTGGGAAGAGCTTGTCCATAACAGGCATAGAACTGGTCTTGGATATGACAAGGGTGTTTCCTTTCATATACCAGTTTACTCAAAGCCCATCGAGTTTCAGAGTGTTGAATTCCTTCATGATAGTTCATCTTCACTTGTTCCAGATTCAAGTCCTCTTCCACAACAACCAAAATTTGTTAAACGCCAACACTGTGATCGAGTTGGCCATATGAAAGATCATTGTTTTGATCTTCATATGTGCAATCATTGTGGTCAACGTACTCATTCTTCACATAGATGCTTTAAAAACAAGCCTCCTGTAAGAAAAAAAATCATCTTGGATGGATATCTTTTTGGCAATGTGCTTCAACGACCAAGAAGATATTTCAGTCATATGTCAGAACTTGTTCTAGAGTATTGAAGAGTCTTGCAGTTGAGTTTTCTCCAACATATCACCTTGTATCTGACAAGGGGGGAATTGATGGTCATATACAAGCTTGAAAGCCACATCAAGCGAGCCTGAGCCACAACCTACGATACCAGATTCAAAGTTGTAGCCAGAGACAAAGATGCCCCTGAGCATGCCTTCGGTTGATGATCAGCCTTAAACCATCTATGCACGGTTGATACATCTCTTCAAAGAATTGGGGACACTTCCTCTAGCAGAAGACTTCATCTTCTTTCCAGTTTTGGAAGAGTTCTAGGAACTACATTAAACATTCCAGAGTTAGTGGTCATCCTTAAACCATCACAGGTTGAGACCTCCCTTTTCAGGTTGAGGTTCTCTCTTTTTATGTGGGGTGAGACCTCCCTTTCAAGGTTGAAGGTTTCCCTCTTCAAAAAGTGAGGAACACTTCCTCTAACAGAAGACCTTAGCTTCATTCCAGATTTGGAAGAGTTTCGAGAACTGCACTAAGTGTTCCAGTGTTGGTGGTCATCCTTAAACCACCCCCCTTATACCAACATTTCAAATAGCACATTCAGCCTAGTGCTGGCATGCATTTTTGCACATTTTGTATTACAACTCTCTTCTTGGACTCATACATACCCCTTCGGATTAAGGGGGGGAATGTTGGACACTAATCCTCTATGGGTTAGTGTGGAATGTGAACAGCCACCAGAGTCCAAGAGACCACTTGGAATATGAATCCAAGGGTCACATCATGTACTATAAATGTATATCATGTCAATAATATATGTAATCTAATGCTTATCATTTACATTAGTTGTTTGCATTCCATGTGAGTTTAACATTTGGAAATTTAGTTGTGTTCTTCCAACATCATTCAGACCAGATTCTTGGCTAAGATAACAACACAAAAACTAGATGCAAAATGTCAAAACTTTCTTAATACATAAAACTAGAAAGTCTAATATGACCAAAATACCCCTACGATGTACATATATCCTACTATCATTAGTGCATCGGTGGATGGCCTAGACCATTTTTGGGAGTATATGGATGCTTAAGGTCTTTGTGAACATGGAACTCGACATGAGCCAAGTTCCCCTTTAGCTGCTCC
Source organism: Pinus taeda (assembly GCA_000404065.3). Taxonomy (NCBI): domain Eukaryota; kingdom Viridiplantae; phylum Streptophyta; class Pinopsida; order Pinales; family Pinaceae; genus Pinus; species Pinus taeda. The sequence goes on along the minus strand of APFE031163404.1, from coordinate 35,095 downwards.
ATGTGCTCAACAAGCTACACTGGCCTTTGTGAAGTGATGCCTTCCCACCTAGTACACTCCATTGATTACAATTAAGATTGTTCATAAAATTGATGATTTCATTACGATCCTCTTGTCTGTCTTGAATGAGATTCTCTAAGACAACAATGACAGATGTGTTTCTAGTGTGTAAAGGGAGGTGGGGAGAATAACGTGACCAGGTGAGTGCTCCAAGTTATTAGCCAACACCTCGTTTAAGTTGATGTCTTGAACATCCCCTTCTTCCATTTCTCCCTCTGCTCTTCTATTTTCTATTCCTTGACCATGCAGATCGACTCCTCACCATGCATGAACCCTCCGTCTCATCATTTTCACTTCAACGTCGGTCTAATGTACCCAACACTCCCCCTTTGACGCTACACCCTAAGCCCTAATTCCTCTAACACCCAACCTCTTATTGTCCCAAACCTCGACGTTAGGAACCTCTCTCTTAAAGTGGGTAGTCAAATCCTTCTGAACCTAGCCCCACTAAAGCCGCTAATTGGCTCCTATGCGTATGGTTAACAATACAAACTCTAGGATACCCCCTGTGAGCCTTAAATGGGCCAAGACAGAGTGCAAATCCTTGTCTAGCTAGACAAATCAGGTTCAAGAATCTCCCCTGAAAAATGCTTGGGTTGAGAGGTTCAACTAAAATGAAATAAAGTCCACCACACCATAATCTACATCCCCCACTATTAGCTTATACAAAATTCTGTATGAGACTCTAGGTAATCCACCGCTTAGGAATCACCGACTTCAAATTCCACAAGTAAATGAATAGCCTCCCTACTTCCCCACTTTGAACTAGGTGTGCCCAGAAGTCTAAGCTTTGTTGAACCCAGGACCATAAATTCCATGGACCATCCCTACCATCACCACGAACACACACAATAAAAACTGAGGGAGTCAATTTGGAAACTTACTAGTGAGATTAAGACCAAGTGCCAACGCGAAATGATCTTGTTGGTATGCCAATTACACAAGCTCCCCCAAATATCCACTCCAATCCCACCACAACAGAAGTACCAGTTGCACTCCTTCCTAAGGTACCAAATTAGGCGATGATGACCTTTTCCTGAACACCAAAAAAAATCCCACTTATGACCATCCGCTAGTATCTCCAAATTCTATAGCAAAGAGGTTTGTACAAGATGGTGCCATATACAAACACTTCACAACTTCTAACACCTTCAACTCTTCTCATGCCCAAACACGCTAAAAATTCCTTCCATTTACCCCTGCTTATACTTACACCTCTCCATTATCTCGAACCATTTATTGAATAACCATATATATGCCCACATGTTAGTTGTACGATTCTCACTTCTAAAAGAAGTTGTGAAACATGCCTTCGTGTCTCTCATTATACCCATCCGGACGTCATCCTTCTATATATAATTTTGCTAAATCAAAGTTATAGATTTCAAAGATATACTATTATACAAACTTATATATTTAAAGTAATTAACATGTTATTTTTTAATCTAAAGTCACTATGATATAATTAATAAGAATAGTAAAATTAACAAAGAAATAATACAACATTATATATCATTCGTGTATCTAAAACATATTAATTTTAGAAGTTTATTAACAAAATAGATTTATATAAAAAGGATATGAAAAACCTAATGTTGATACCCATCGATAAATAGGATATCTCGTTATCTTTTAACCTCGTCTAACTACAAGGAAATAAAAAACCCTATTACAATAACAAATTGGAATTTAAACTAGCATTTACACCAAATGTTGCAAAAGTAACGCCATAAGGCATAAATCGAGAAACAATCTAAATAAGATAGAGAGGTGTGGCATAAATTAAGAAACCATCTATTATATCAAATCCTTATGTTCCAGCATCGATTTCTTCTAACTAGAGACTTCTTTTGGTTATTAATACTTATAATTGCATTAATAACAATATGAATATAAATATCAAAATTTGATAATTAATAACAAAGGCCAAAGAAGCAGTAAAGAGGATGAGTTTCACAATTTGATTTATATTTGATTGATTTGATTTTCACGAATAGATTGATATTTGATTAATTTGATTTTACAAATGGTGCGGCACGGTAGGGTTAGAATACAATCAAGGGAAAATTGATTGAGCCTCAACCAGAAAATTTTCTTTTGAGCCTCAAAATCAAACTCGATGAAACCAATTTGCTGCATTTGTCCTTCACATATGGGATATGAAAACCTTCATCTTAGATCTCTCGGATTTATACACCATTTCAACAGATTGTACAACAATAAAATTTGTACAATAAAATTTACGGTGAACATGGTTGTGGAATCAATCACAATTGTTGTGGCGGGTTGGAACAAATGAAAATATAAGGCCGGTGCATTTTTAGGTTACACAAAATGTTTTTAAGGTTGGAGTTGATCACATTAATTTGTACTACTTGTTTACAGTTTGCCATAATTATTTTTTTTTTTAGTAAAAGGATGGTGGCTTGAAATTATGCTCGACAATAAACCATAATTTAAAAAAAATGAATCATTGTTATATTAAACATTTTCATAGATTATATTTTTTTAGCATTCCCTAAAATATAAAACAATTATTCTTTAATTATTTCTTAAAATATAAAACAATAATATATAAAAAAAAAAATGGTGATAAACATTGTGTTAATGATTTTTAATCTTTTTTATATGAAACTTTTCCATAGATTATAATATTGTTTGATCATTCATTATAATATGAAAGAAAAATATGTGGTGGAAGAGAGAGTTATGTACCCGGAAGATCGAAATCGTGAATATGGTACCTTAGTTCCCCCACTGCAATTGTCATTCCCATTTACCAACTTGTGATTGAAGTCCTTTTTTTGATAGTTCATCTGCCTGTGTATGTTGGGACCTGTTCACATGTTTTATTGCAAAATCCTTTTTTGATGACCATAGGGATTCTATTCTGTTCATCCATCCAGACAGATAGTGATTTTCTATGGAAAGCTTGGCATTAACATGATCCATAATGATTTTGGAATCACCATAGATCTGTAAGGACTCAATATTTAAGAAGACACTGATTTGAAGAAGCCTTGTTAGTGCCATAGCTTCTGCTTTGTTGTTTGATCCTTCACCCCCATTCCAATATAGGGCAATATGTTAACCTCAACTTCGGTGCATTAGACAACTTCAACTCAATATCCTTGACATTGGTCAATTCTTTCTTCAACAAGTGAACCTCTTCATTAGCCTTGCCATTGCAAATGCTTATTTGGATTTAGATTCCCATTTTGCAGCACTAGCTTCCTCTTCATCCTCAACCATTCAATGTGATGCATATGCCGAATCGAGAGCCTTTTTCAGAAAACATATCTCTGCAGACAATTCCTCTGCTTTTTTGGCATTGGCCTTTGAAGCATTGACTGTGTCCATGCCCTGTTTAGCTGTGATGTCCTTACAATCCATCGCAATGGAGATGTTTTTCTTGACCCATTGAGGCTCTTGATGTGCAGATTGCAAGGAAATTGCATCAAAAGCATGTTGTCTCTACACAACTTCAAGTTCAGACTGTCAGCCTTGATCCCTCTTCTAAACAGCCTCCTTGATCCCTCTTCTGAGCAGCCTCAATTGTGTCCTACTCAAGCTCATCGGTTGACAACTTCT
>APFE031163389.1:0-13658 GCA_000404065.3 Pinus taeda | reverse complement strand
AAAACCCGTGAGCCAAAAGCTAGCCTAAAATCATCAACAAAGTTGAATCATTAAGAGAGAGCCCTCTCTGATTGCAGGTGGGCTAGAACCTGCAATCCAAATATTGGTTTGTGGTTACCTCAGCTGTATCCCTACAGGAGCCTAGGGACAACCTGAGTGATAACACCTTCTTTTCCCTGAGGCTCTTCTGTGGTTTCCTTGGCTACTCTGTCCTCTTCTTTCCCCTGTCCTTGTAACTGTAGCTGCTGTCTAAGCATCTCATTCTCTTCTCGTAGCTTGGCCTGATGGGAGATCTCCACATGTTGTATCCTTGCCAACTCTCTTTGGGTCTCCTTGAGATTTTCCTCTAGAGGGCCTATATCATCCACCCCCTTGGATTTAGCGATCTTCATCCAAGTGTGGGTCCGTACTCTTTCTTCCTCTAGTGCTAGGAAAACTGGCACTGTGAATTTTTGAGGAATTATTTTCCTGGCCTCTAAGAAGTTATAATAAGAGCCCAAGTTGGGTTAGGGTATTGGTTACATAATGGTATCGGCCTTCTCTTCCTCCTGTGATGGCTTGGCTGCTCTTTCCTCCATCTGTTTAGTCTCTTTCAGCCTAGCCAAAGTTTCCTGTAGAACAACCTCGACATCTTGTAGAGAGGCCTCTGAGTTTAATTTCTCCATCCTTTCGTTTCATGTGGATGTCTTCGGGCTTCCCCGCCCATAAGTGATGGATTCCTTGGAGGGGGACCTCTCCTTTGGTGTGGTAGGGGTGTCTACAATTGTGATTGGCTATTTTGACGGAGGTTGGGGTCTGCCAGTCTTAATCCTCACACTCCTTCTTTCCTTAAAATATAGGGGAGGATCCGTCTTTCACTTTTCCTTCTACTTGGGAGATGTGCCTAGGGTGGCCAGCATAGCTGCTGCCTCCCTAGCTAGAATCTCGGCTGATTTCTCCTTCTTCTGCCCTTTCCCCAGACTTCCTGTAGAAAGTCCTATAGTGGCCGTTTTCTGGCTTCCTGTAGAAGCATTTTTTGGACTTCCTGTAGAAATGGCCTTTAGGCTTCCTGTAGAACCAGTCGGCACTATTTTAGCCTCCTTGGCTTAGGGTGCTTTTTCCTTTAGCTTGGCTGTGGCTGCCTTAGGTGTGCCTTCACTTGCTTGGACTTTCTCAGTCCTTTCTGCCCTGCTCTGCAGTCTTTTCTCCCTGGGTGTTTGTGTCATTTTACCACCCACTGTTTTGGCCTCAGCAGCTTGGCCTTTTTCTTGTGTCTCTTTCTGTTCTTTCTTTGGTGGTTTGCCCGGGGTTTCTTGACCTTTAGCTTTCTTTTCTGCCTCAGTGTGCTCCTTCTCCTCGCTGCTGGAGGAAGTGAGCTCCTCGGCCAAAATTCGGATGTCATCATCCTTAAACATATTTTGAAAAATTTCCCAGGAGAGAGGGACAATGTCGGTATGGAGCGCATCTTCCACGAGGAGCTTGATAAACCCATGATGGGCCAGCTGGTCCGGTATCCCTTCCCTCAACTTTGTGGCACACTCAATCAAGGATTGCAGGAGGAAGTAGGATATGTTCAATTTTTGTTCTGTGGGCAGATCTATTTGGTGTCTGAGTTCAGTTAGAAAACAGAAATGATAACCATATAAGATGCTGAACTGCCCCTCACAGGTAATATACTTCATAATTTGGAGGCTGACTTCACTCCAAAATGGCTGTAGGCTGGTTCTTCGGACCCCATTCTTATCCTTTGAAAATTGTTCCTCTGGCAAGAAGAACTCCTTTTTAGCCTTTTGCCCCAATTTCTCTCCTCTTTATCCCAGGGTACCCCCATCGATAGATCAGTGACTCTGATAATGAGTTGTGGGGTGAGTCTTAGGGTCAATCCTCTGAAGTTGATAGTGGCTAGTGTCTTTGATTTTGGCTTTAGGGACCTTAGGAATTCTTCTGTGATTTCATCATTGTGACCTTGAAGTTTGTCCCAGAATGTCATCTAGTGTGCACGGGAAAATAAGTCTACCAACTTAGGGGATTCTCATAGTTTCTTGGAGTCCGAGAGTTACTTTCTGATAAACCCTCATGGAATGGTGAAAAATACTTTGTTTTTGCTTGCACTTTGAGTAGAAAGGGAATTCTAGGTGTGTTTCCTTCTCAGAATGTTGAAAATTGAATCTGCAGGCCTCTTCGTATCAATTCCTCTATTTTGAAACTTGACTGCTCGTGTACAGAAGGACGACCCGGGATTTCTCTAAATAGAGTGCAGAGCTATGTTTCCAACATACACACGATCATGTAAAATTCACAGTTTTTTTCACTGTTTAGCCTTGACAGTGTCTCAACTTTTCTACCGGAGGAATTTAACTTAGGACTCATGGAGAAAAACTTGGACAGAAACCATGAAGACAATTTCATGCAACCCATAAGTAAACTGCTTTTGGATTCACAGACAGATTTGCTTTTAAATTGTTTCTACCCCCAGCACGTCGGATTCACCACCTTTTGAACTATTTTGCATGGGAATGGTGTGTTCGGAGCCTACCGCTTTGAGACTTGTCACCCTTGATGTAAATAGTCCAAGCTTCTTCGTAATGCCGGGTTTCCTGTAGTGCACCTTCCTGTAGAAAGATTTTCCGGCTTCTAGAGGACGTCAAGGTGGTTTTGGACGAGTTTGAGATGCGGAAGGACGTTGGAACGGACTAAGAAGCTCTGGCTAACAACTTGCAGAGGAGGAGGACGCGTACTCAGCTGCAAAAACGGTTGCAAGTGGAATGACAGCAGTTTACTGTGACTTATTCGATTGGCCAATTTGAATTGCTGCATAATTCATGGCGCAGGGGTGAGCTGTCCAGGCCGATCCATTGGCCAATGTCACAGCCATCATTCCTCGGCGTGTCTCTGGTCGTCGAATCCTTCCCTCTGCATTCACTGCTGCCATTTCTGTCACACTGTCGATTCTCCCCGACCGGACACTTCCCACGTGTCAACTACCTGTCTTTTTGGCATAACCAAGCTCATTCCGATCCTACGAGGCCATCTAACTGGCTATGGGTGGTTAGTTGAATGGCCACCAAACTTGTTTAATCCACCCATTCTCACAGTCATGCAAATTTTAGAGTATAGTTCATGTAATTCGATGAATAAGGTTAGGTACTTACCTGTGCGGCCGTGGACGTGTTTTGTAGGCTTCCGGACGAGGAATGTTGGATTTGCCTATTGTTGCTTCATGCACAGGTGCTAGAGCTCCTCTTCCATTGGTTAATACTGGATACAAGACCTCGAGACCTGACTCTCTGGTGGTGAATACTGCATGCACGAGCTTCGTCTGATGTGAGCTGCTGGTGTCTCCATGGTATGTGCTCCATCCGGATCAGCTGCTACAAGATTCCTGTAGGACATCCTGTAGTTGTTTCTCCTCCTGGGGCGCATGCTAAAACAAAAAAAGTTGCATTCACGGATGAAGGATCCTTAGGGTGCCTTGACAGGTAATGTGTGTGAGCCTCTACATGCTTTATTTTTCACTTGAAAAAACAAATTTGTATCTGAGAAAAGAAGATTTTGGTATGACTGTGCAAGTATATTCAACCAGATGGTGGCAATGGTGGTGGAAGGAGATGAAACAAGTGGAGGATGGAAGAAAGGAGTGGTTTTATGCCTCCTCAATAGACTTCAAGCTTCAAATCCCTCTCCATAATCGATTCTGGCCTGCCCAAAGGCTCTACAAGATGTTTCATGTAGAAATGCAGAACTTCCTGTAGAAAGTCCTGTAGCTTCCTGTAGAAGGTTGAACCACGATCAAATTGTGTCCAAATCCTGAAAAAATGAGTGTTCATGGAGGGAGTGTATGTGAGAATGCCTGGTAACTTGGTAGGCACCCCTGTCCTTGTGTTGGGAGGCCTCCTTTTTGCACTGTGTTCCTGCAACCTGCAACAATTTCCAGGGATTAAACTTGTTTTTTTTCTCTGTTTCTTCCTTCTTCTTATTTTTCTTTTTCTCTTTTTTTTGTTTTTTTAAAGAGACAGCAGGGGCGCCTCAATGAGGTTTTCACCCCTACTATCTACCTTGGGCGCCTCAGAGAGGTTTTCGCCCAAGGGTCTTTTTATTCAAATTCTTTATTTTCAGAGAGAAAACAGGGGCGCCTCAATGAGGTTTTCACCCCTACCATCAGCCTTGGGCACCTCAGAGAGGTTTTTACCCAAGGATATTTTTTTATTGTATATATATATATTTAATATTATGATGCTCAGGGTGTGGCCGAAACAGAGGCAGAACCCTTCTCTATTACCAGCACTGTTTCTTCCACAGTTTTGATGAACTCCTGCCTCGAAAGAGGTTTCCTATAGTTCTTTAGTTGATGCCCATTGATGAGCATGGGGATGGCTTCTTCATAAATGGTCCGGATAAGGATGAAACCATTGTCATTGCACTTCTCCACTGCATATGGTCCTAGCCATCTTGCCCTCAGCTTCCCTTTGAAATCCTTATGTCTAGAATCATACAACAGCGCCCAATCTCCTGACTGGAATTGTTTGTCATTAAGGTGCCGGTCATGCCATATCTTCCTCTGAATTTGAACCACTTCTGAGTGGAGGATGGCTTGCATTCGGTGTTCATCTAACCCATTCAGCTGCAATAACCTTTCTCGTTGAGCCTGGCTAAGATCTAGGTCCAGCTGAGTTTCCATCCTTAATGTGTTGTACTCGAACTCGATTGACAACAAAGCTCTCTTCCCATGGACCAGCTCATAAGGTGTGAAATTGGTTGTGGTCTTCCAAGTGGTGTTGTAGGCCAAAGTGGCCTCAACCAGGCGATCTGCCCAATCCTTTATGTTGCTACTCACCACCTTAGTCAAAATCCCTTCTAATGCTCTATTAGTGACTTCCACCTGCCCATTTGCTTGAGGATGATATGGGGTGGAAGTCCTATGCTTGATCTTGTGATGAGTGAGCAAGTCTTCAATTAAGATGGAGGTGAACTGGCTTCCTTGATCGATGACTAACTCTCTTGGGTAGACAAATTTGTAGAAGATGTTTTCTCTTAAAAACTCAGCCACCTTTTCGTCTGTCGCTGCTTTGATTGCCTTGGTCTCTGCCGACTTCGTCAGATAGTCTGTGCACACAATGATGTAAGACCTTTGCCTTGAAGGAGGGTTGATAGGACCAACAAAATCTATACCCCACTTCTCAAATGGCTCAAGGGTCACTTGAGGTTGGAGAGGCATTTCGTCCCTTGAAGTCGGTTTCCCCATCCTCTGGCATCGGTCACATTTGCTGATATATCTTCTGACATCTTGATGAAGAGTGGGCCAATAGTAGCCTGCGTGTAGAATTTTGAAGGCAGTCCTCTTGGCTGCAAAATGTCCTCCACTGCGCCCATCATGACAGGTTAGGAGGATGTCAAAGACTTCCTCCTCCCTAACACAATGCCTTAAGATCTGATCGGGACCAAGTTTGAATAGGTTTCCCCCGATCCAAGTGAATGAGGCACTCTTCCTCACGATTCTTCTCTTCTCCTTTGAGGATAGATAAGGAGGGAATTGTGTTGAGACCAAGTAGTTTGCTATATCAGCAAACCATGGAGAGAGTACTGAGATAGCAAACAAATGTTCATCCGGCATCTGGTCATCCACTGTTCCTTCTTCACTTGCAGGTAAATCCAATCTAGACAAGAAGTCAACAACACAATTTTCTTTACCTGGATTGTCAACGATAGTCAAATCAAATTGCTGCAACAAAAGTAACCATCTAATGATACGAGCATTCACATCAGGCTTATTGATTAAATATGTAGTTGCAACATGATCAGTATGTACAAATGTTTGATAGCCAGTGATGTAGTGTCGAAACTTGTTTAGGGAATGGACCACGGCCAGGAACTCCTTCTCAGTTACAGTATAGTTCATTTCTGCCTTGGATAAGTTTTTGCTGGCAAAGTATATGGAATATGGAAGTTTTTCCTCAACTTGTCCTAAGGCTGCCCCTATGGCTTTGTTTGAGGCATCAGTGTGGATGTGGAAAGGTAGGGCCCAGTTTGGGCCTCTCAAAATTGGGGCGGACACTAACTTATCCTTCAACTCATTTAGAGCCCTCTTACAGTCGTCGGTCCATTTAAACTCAACATATTTTCCTAAGAGGCCAAACAATGGCGACGCTAGCTTACTGAAATCTTTAATGAATCTTCTATAATATCCCGCTAAGCCTAAGAAACTTCGAACATCTCTTACCTTCTAAGGAGGTGGAACCTTTTTGATGATAGCAATTTTATTAGGATCCACCTGTAATCCTTGGCGAGAAATGGTATGACCTAACACGGTCCCTTCAGTCATCAGGAATTCACATTTTTCATGGCTGAGGGAAAGGTTCATCTCAATGCACTTTCTTAAAACTTTTCCCAGGTTGGACAAGGCTTCTTGGAAGCTAGACTCGTAAGGAGTAAAGTCATCCATATAAATTTCCACCGAATCATGAACCAGCTCGGCAAAGATGCTCAGTACAGCTCTCTGGAAAGTGGCAGGGGAATTGCATAGCCCAAAGGGAAGGACTCGGTAGGCAAAGGTACCCCATGGACAAGTGAAGGTGGTCTTATCTTGGTCCTTTGGGCTGATTTGGATCTAATTATACATGTTGAACCCATCTAGGAAAGAGAAAAACTTGTTTCCTGCCAGTCCATCCAACACTTGATCTATGAAAGGAAAAGGGAAGTGGTCTTTCTTGGTGGCTTTGCTCAGTTCTCTATAGTCCACACAGATTCTCCACTTCCCATTTTTTTTGGGTACCAACAACAGAGGGGAAACCCATTCATTGTCCGAGATGGGGTAGATGAATCCTGCATCCAACAATTTTTACACTTCTTCTTTAACAATATCCTTAAGGGCTAGATTCATTCTCCTCTGAGGTTGCCTGACTAGTTTACAGTCCTCTTTAATGTAAATATGATGGGTACAGACTGAGGGATGGATTCCTTTCATTTCCTTGTAGCTCCAGGCAAAAGCCTCGAAATGGCAGGTCAAGAGGCTACATAGCTCCTTTTCCTGAGAGGGAGAGAGAGAGAGGAGTTGATCTTTAAAGTTTTTTCAGGGTCAAACTCCACATTCCTAACTCTGGGAGTGGTCGGATCAGCCACACATAGGTCCACTAAAGCACTGGCTTGGGTATCTTCCATCAACTCTTCCAAGGATAGTGCACCGGGGGGAGGATTTTGGATTAAGTTCTCAATCAAATCATCCTCGGTTTGAGGACCTCCCTTGGTGGCCTTCACTGTGCATAATGGTGTAAAGTAGACCTCATCCTCATCTCCTTCTTCCAACTAGAGGGGTAAGTCATGTTCTAGCAGAGGTTGGGCAAGAGGGTATAGGACTAGCTATTTGGACATAGGCCCATTTTTGATGTTCATGCTTCCTGGTCGACATCTGATGTAAGCATTTGCAGTAGCTAGCCAAGGCCTTCCCAAAATGAGGGGATATCCAGTGAGTTTTTCCTTTGACTGAAAAACCAAGAAGTCCTCATGGTACTCCCAAGAGTCAACAGAGACCAAGACATCTTCCACAATCCCTTCGGGAGTCACGGTGGAGCGGTCTGCCGCTTGTAGTATTGTCGAGGTCTTCCTTAAGGAACTCTAAAGGTTGAGCTTAAGCATGGTGTCCTTGGTCATCACATTAATGGCAGCCCCTAGATCAATCAAGGTGTGGGGTATGATGGTGCCATTGATGTGAACATCAACTACAGGACTCCCAGGGTCCAAATACTTTCGATAGATTACTTGCCCCAACATAAGATCAGACAGTTGTCCTATGACATTGATAGTTGAGGCATCTCTCTTTCGCCTGCCTGGGTGCCTGAAACACTTCTCCTTAATCAATTTGTTGTATATCAGTACATCTTTTATGGCCTAGAGAAGTGGTATTTTCACACACAACTACTTGAGTTCTCCCAGAAGCTCAGTCTCTTCTGGGTTGGGTTGTGTGGTTACTGTGAGTTACTCAGGAAAGGGTGGAATGGCTTGGTGTTCAATTTCCCGTTTCTCTTCCTCCTCCTCTAGGGAAGGAGGTTGGCGCTCTAGAAGGACCTTCCCAGATCGCAGGTTGATCTCTTGGATCTCCACAGCATAGGTAATGAATGTTGTCTCCCCTGTATATACCTGCTGGGCCTGTCTGTTGTTGGGGTTCGCGTTCGGTTGAGCAGGCATTTGGGGTTGTCTTGGAGGATTAGGAGGTAATGGTTGTGGTTGAGCTGGTGGTGGAGGAAAAATGGCAGGAGGAGGGTTGTATTGAGGCCTCCACCCCGGTTCAGGTGCATTCCATTGAGGTTGTGGCTGGGTATGTGAGTGAAATGAATGAGGATGAGGTTGAGTATGGTATGGAGATGGATAAGACCACGGAGGAGGTGCGGACTAGGAAGGATGAGCAGGGGGGCCCCAAGAAGGTATATGAGCAGATTGGTTTGGGTTATATAAGCTTGGGATGTCCCTTGCATCCCCTGCTAGTAAGGTCTGGGCCCATGTGGCCTCCTTTGGTTGAGGAAGTACAGAGGCTTAGTAGCCGCCTCAGTCCCTAGGTACATGGCTTTAAATTGAGGCAAGGTAGGGCATTGGTTGGTGCTGTGGTCTTCCTCACAAATGAAACATACCTCTACTGGGTGCAGTGGGCACTCATTCTTAGGATGCTTCCTCGTGCATCTAGGACAAAAAATGGCCAAAGCCCTCTCAGCTTCCTCTTTCTTTTGCTGAATTCGGAAGGTATCAAGTTGCATGGCGATAATCTATCTCATCTCACTCTTGAGGTCTTCCATCTAGTTAGCAAACTCATGCTTGGAGAAGGTGGTACTAGTTGAAAGTGGATTCCCCCTACCTCTCTTCCAGGCCACCATATAATGGTTTCTAAACACAGTCTTTATGTCCTCATAAGGTAGTTGGTAGATGTCCCCTCCAGCCAGCATGTTAGCAAAACCAGCTTCAGAGATTCCAGGTCAAGTGTGCACCTGGCCTGTTTATAACTAAGTTGGAACCTTTCCTCGTAATATTCTAAAGACTCATCACTTTCCATGGTCATCCGAAAGATTTCTCCCTTGGTTTCCTTGGACCTATAGTAGTCCCGATATTTGGCATTGAAAGCTTGCTGCATCTGAGCCCAAGTGGTGATACTATTTCCAGGTAACCCCATGAACCAGCATAATTCTACGTCCTTGAGGGTAGAGGGAAAGAGTTTCAAATTTTTCTCATCCTCAGCATAGTGGTAAGTTCGAAAAAGGACAACAAACTCAAACAGGAAGGTATCAGGGTCTTCAGTAGTCAATCCATGGAAGTGAGGTAAAGCGGAGGGACTTATGTTTTTCATTTTCATGTCTCCATTGGTCTCTCGGATAGGAAAGGCACCTTCTATTCTCTCATCTTCTCTTGTACTACTTCGGTTGTCATCCATGGCTTCAGATGGAGTGTTATGTAACTCTTCTTTTGTTATAGGATCTTCGTATATCTCAGGAGGTTCACCTATAGGTTCTTCTGGTTCACTGTCACCAGAGAAGAGAGAAGGTTGACTCAGTGATGTGGTGGGGGTGTTGGGTAAGAATTTGCTAGCTTTATCTCTGTTCCTACGAGGCAGGAAATGGAAAGACTTTTTCTTTCTTTTGTTTTTTCCTCTGCTGGTACCTGCAAAACTAAAATAGGTTGAACTGCAACTAACTATCTTGCTGAAATGAAAAGGAAAAATTGAAACGAAAGCAAGAAAGGACTAATCTACTTTGTAGAATTGAAATTGCGGAATTGAAATGCTAAGCTACGCTTGCAGAATTGAAATGCTAAGCTACGCTTTCAGAATTGAAATGCTAAGCTATGAAAGAAGGAAATGTCTACTCTACATTTGCGAAAATGAAATTGCAAAATGGAAATGAAATAAACTACTTAGCGGAAGGTTGTAGGAGAAAATGGAAGGAAAGCAAAAATCACCAATACTCTGATGCTTCCCCGGCAACGGCACCAAAAAGATGGTGGGCTCCAGTATGGCAGCAATAATGCTGCAAATCCTGGGACTCCCTTCTTTACTTTTATCAACCTGGTAGTTCGTAACAAACTTGGAAGCGACGATGTTGTATGCACAAGTTATAGCTCTTGTTGTAGCTGTCACTTGGTCAGCTGGTAGAAGTCCGCTAGGAGCTTAAGCCAACTTCTATGAGCTCTTAGAAGAAGCTTTTTAATTGATGGATGAAATTCAACTCGAAGGAAGCTAATCTATTTGCGAAATGAGTTTGAAAAACTGAAGGAAAGTGCAAACCCTAGCAAACCCTAATTCTACTAGCTAGTCCTACTGAAGCAAAGAAGAGAATGAAAACTACTGAAAGAGATTCCATTACTTCTATGAAGGTAAAATACATGTGTCTAGACTACCTCTATTTGAAGAAAACATATTTTTTTATTTTTGATTAAGTTGTCAGTTTCATCATGCATATGCTTTCACTATTCTTGACTGTGCAAGGGTGGATCAAGGAGGAGAAATGCTTGGAAGAGGTTGAGAAGGTTCAGAGAGGGTCTAAGGATTCCCTAACACCCTTCCAAAGAGTTTCACAAAGTTTTACTATCAAGAAACCTCATTTGTGAGCTTCTACAGGAAGTCTGCAGGGGTTCTACACGATGTTCAGGAATTTCTACAAGATGTTCAGAAATTTCTACAGGATGTTTAAAAATGGGATTTTGGAGGATGGGTGAGTGAGGGAAGATGCATGAATGGATATGGAGGTAGGATAGGGGTCTGAAGTGGCCCATGGACTGGTGGATGGAGTGGTGAGAAGGCGTAGATGGCTGAATTGGCTCAAAGAAGGCTGAAATAATGGTTGCACAAAAAGGGTAGGGTTACGTGGGCAAGAGGACAAATGTGAGATGAGGAATCTAGTTAGGAGATGGCTCTGATGAAGCTTGGGTGGATGAAAGAGTGGAGGAGCTGCTCTGCACTGTGTACTTTCAATTGAATCAATAAAGTCTTGCAAGTAATCAAAATCCTAGCTAATCTAATAGAGCTAACAATAAAGTGAATGAACAACAGCTTTATTTGAAGGAGAACAATATATATCAACTATGCAATGGGAAATTTCAGAGATCTGAACACATAACCAACTTCTGCAAATGAAAACAACACACTAATGATTGCATGGCAAAGCAAACTAGTGTTTTTGTTTGGGAGAGCACGGTTACTTCAATTCCAGCCCCTGATCCAATGAGGAAGAAGTGAAACCAAAAGTGTTTGTCGTTGGAAATAATACTGAGAGGGGGGGTGAATTAGTATTATCAAATCAGATACTTTTTCATTTTCATACTCAGATTCATATACGCTACTTCAGTTAAGGATATCCACGTATATAGGCGACTGTGTTAAAAGAAACTAGCGTACATCCAGTAACCTTTATGATTTAGTTAGTTAATCTTCAGTGAATGCATCAGAACATTATTAACCATATGAACACTAAACAGAAAAAATCATCACACATAAAGAGCACACATGAACACCATGATATAAGGTGGAAACCCAATGTGGGTGAAAAGCACCTGCTGCAATTTGTTTCTATCTTCCTTTAATAAGAAACTTCTTTTACAATGTACTGGTGCAGTCATTTACCAGTATGCAGGCTTCTACCTGCAGAAGGCTACCACCTTCTTAGCTCTTGTACTAGCCGTTCCATTTACTAGTACGTAGGCGCTGGCCTACTAAAGGCTCCAACCTTTACTCGTTTTCCAGATGCTCCTGGAAGGGAGCTACTACCCCCTGGCTCTTCTACTGGCCAATATGTTTACCAGTACATAGGTATTAGCCTATGATCATCTAGGGACCACGTTTCATACATTTCATACTGGATCCATGAAGCACAACATCATAATCTGAATCACCACTACTTGAATCACCCAATACTGAAACACTGAAAACCTATCAATAATACAGTCACCTGAACATAGAATAGACAACAAAATTCTACCACAATAACCAGATCCAACTGAAACTTAAAATATAATGTATACACTACTATGATGAACCAAACCTGCGTACATACGTGCTTTTACTAAAGCCAACCCGCGTACAAATTTGCAAATATTTACTCATAACATTGCAACTATTCAAAACATCAGTCATACCTAGATCATAACATTCCTACAATAAACATGCGTCAATAGATCTAGTCTATCCATAGTCAAACCATATAATGATAATCATTCCAAGCCTTAAGATCCCAATGCAGTGTTCATCATCCTTCACATGAGTGCCTCCTTGGTTCAGATCAAGCAAGGCATCACCAACCCATAACCAACATCTAGATCTCACACTTTATCAGATGTTCATCGCTTCCTCACTCTTGCACACCCCTTGGCCTAATGATCTTCCCCTTATATAGGTTTAGGCTTCTCTCAATACCATTGTCCAAAACCATGTAAAACCAATACCTTGGACCCAATACCTAGGGTTGTCATTTCGAACCAAATACCATGGACCAAATACCACAGACCAAAACCATGGTTTCCGATATGTACGCACCTTTCCCTCTCTAAACCTGCGTGTGTACGTGTACGCGCCTTTTTCTCAGATAACCCATGTATATACACACTTTCATCATGGTCAACCTGCGTATACCTCTCTCTTGACTTGCTGCATTCTGATTTGTCATCTAAATGAGTTTCCATCAAGGACAACACTTGTATCATACCTCTGAGTGAGTTTCCATCAAGGACAACACTTGAATCATAATTCCAACAATCTCCCCCTTTGGACTTGATGGCGACAACCACACCAAGTCACTCTCCCCCTATGACATCAAGGGCAAAGGCTGGACCAAGATATTTTCTTCTTTGATCTCCATCTACTGTCCATACTCCCCCTGAGTATATGCTGAAGTTTCTGATTGAGCTCCCCCTTTGTATATGCCAAGGCATACCAATCTGTCTATGCTCCCCCGACTGTAGGTAAGATCTACAAAAAGATGTTCTACAAGAAGAACATGACTCTATTATGAATGACCTTCCTATCACCAAAGACTCATACATACATCCATCTCCCAATCAAGTGGGAATACACCATTTTTGACTCACCCACCCAACCAAATGGGGATATACCAAAATTTTATACATGAATCATTACATCATCCATCCCATGCATATTGGCATAACAAAATACATCATATGACTCACAAAGACCAAGGACCTAAACAAGACCATGATAGTTATCAGCAGCTATCATACACCATATGATCTTCATTATAAGCATCTAGCATCTAGATCTGTAACCTGCAATCCATTCTTTTTATCAAACAAGATATGCTAATAAGCATCATCACCAAGAACTTCTAACCATAATGCTAACAATGCATTATTTGAAGTATATGCTCCCCCTGAACCTGTGCCATGCCATCATCAAAACAATGGCTGAACCATATCAGAATTCTGTACTATTGTTTTTCTTCAGAACATCATATACGCGACTCTGCAGCATATAACTCGTGTATATATGTGACTTGTCTTCATGAAACCCGTGTATGAGATTTGGAACACTGATGTTCCACACTTCCAGCTACCTCTAAATTTGTCATGTCTGTGTACTCTGCTATGCCACATCTTTCTAGTTGTACTTCTTTTTTCTTCCATATCTTCAACTGTGATGATGTTTTCTTCTTTTGGTTTGGTGTCCACAATCTTCTCTTGCATTCCTTTGCTATGTG